>CM070741.1:13217862-13387862 GCA_036346245.1 Bonia amplexicaulis
TTGATCTAATGAAAATTGAGACATTTTGAATGGCTCGGATTTGGGTTGATTTGATCGGCCCGATGAGATTTTCATAGCGATTTCATAGATGCGATCTATGAAACCCGGGGCGGCTCCCCTCGACCCCCGCCCACGACCGCCAATGGACCGCCGTTCATGCATACGCATAGATTGTTATAGAAACACATTCATGTCGTATGTAGAATATGTTCTACGCTAACTTGTTTTTGCAGGAATGATGTGAATGGTATGGCATAGATGCATATGTGATGCATGTGTGTTTTGGCGGCTGTGTGTCGTATTAATCACAGTAGGGTTGAGGTCGTTCTTTAATTGTATAACGACTGCGTGTCGACTTGTGATGCTTGAGCTCCTCATGTAATTCATTTGCTACCTATTAGTTGTAATAGTTTAGTTCTTTGCTATGGAGGCTTCAAGCATGATGACAAAGAGGACAAGAAGTGTGGCGAAGAATATCACCGTGGAATCATGGCGATGGCGACCACTACGATACAAAATGCCATACCATTCACAAGATAATGTGATTATATGCATGTGATGTTTATTTCTTGTCATACTATTCTTTCATGCCATACCAACTAAGGGTTAGTTTTTCATGATAGAATAGCTTCTCTCAAGAAAAATTAAGAATTTGTTTTGATGCCCTTCCAATTGTCGCGCTATAAGAATCATGATCATTGTTTGGTAGGTCCGCCAAGCGAATACCATCAACTATCTTGATCTAATAGGGTGGATGTCGGACATCCACATGCATAGTATTGGTTTACTTAACAAGGTTATCAAAACAGTTTTGGACCTTGGGGCATAGGTTGGGGCCGGACATATTGATGTCACCCAACAAGCAAGAGTCACATAGGGATGTGATTAGCAAGGTGTTGCTTACCCATGTCACTAGTCTTCTAGCCGTGATGCCAAAGCTCACTAGGAACTAATGAAATGAGGATCTTGACCCACTATGTAACTTAGAGGGAGTTTTGTTGCAAAACACATAGTGGGAGTCTTTTGTTAAATAGTTTAATAAAAGATGAACATAAACATAGTGCTAAACTTTGCGTATTCTTTGTTGTAGATCATGTCAACTAATGCCACATCCAGTTCTTTTAATTTGCGATCTATTCTTGAGAAAGAAAAACTCAATGGAACGAACTTTTTGGATTGGTATCGCAACTTGAGAATTGTTCTCAAGCAAGAGCGCAAGGAGCATGTCCTTGAGTCTCCTTATCCCGATGACTTGCCCGATAATGCTACCGTGGTCGCACGGAAAGCTTATGAGAAGCAAACGAATGATTACCTTGATGTGAGTGTCTCATGCTTGCCACAATGTCCTCTCGAGCTTGAAGCAATATGAGAACACGATGCCTACAATATCATTGTGGGGTTGCGTGGTATGTTTGAGAACCAAGCAAGGGTGAGAGGTTCAACACTTCAAAGTCCTTATTTGCGTGCAGGCTTGCAGAAGGGAATCCCGTCAGCCCTCATGTGATTAAGATGATTGGCTACATTGAGAGTCCGGAAAGCTTGGTTTTCCCTTAGCCAAGAGTTGGCTACGATGTGATTCTTCGCCCCCTCGAGCTTTGAGCCATTCATTCGAACTATCACATGAACAACATGGACAAGACCTTGGTGAGTTGCATGGGATGCTAAAATCACCGAGGAAAGCATTAAGAAAAGCACCATCATGTGATGATGATGCAGAAAGGCAAGGGCAAGCCCTATGTAAAGAAAGGCGCGGTCAAAGAAAGTTAGCTCCCGATGAGATCGCGAGCGGTTCTAAGGCCAAGCAAGTCAAGAAGGGCCTCGCTCGATGCGATTGCTACTATCAGAAGCAATCAAGACATTGGAAAAGGAACCGCCCAAAGTACTTGGAGGATCTTGAGAAAAGAAGGAAGTACGACTTCGCTCCGGTATAAATGTTATAGAAATCAATCTTGCTACTTCATCTATCGATTCTTGGGTATTTGATACCGGATCGGTTGCTCACATTTGCAAATCGTTACAGGGGCTAAGAAGAAGTAGAAGTTTGAGGAGGAGCGAAGTGGATCTTCGCTGGCAATGGAGCAAAAGTTGTCATGGTACGTTGGCACCATGCCATTGTCTTTACCTTCGTGATTAGTTTTGGAATTGAATAATTGTTATTGTGTTCTATCTCTTTCCAAGAACATTATTTCGCTTCATGTTTACAAGCGAAGGTTATGACTTTAAATCTGTGAACAATGGTTGTTCTCTTTATTTCAAAGATATGTTCTATTGTCATACTCCATTGGTGAATGGGTTATATGTTCTTACTCTTGAAGAGTCATCGGTCTATAACATTAATACAAAGAGGCAACGATCAAATGATTTGAATCCCACGCTTATTTGGCACCGCCGCTAGGTCACATAAATGAGAAACGCATGGAGAAGCTCCATAGAGATGGTATTCTCGCACTCATTTGATTTTGAATCATTTGAGACATGCGAATCTTGTTTACTTGGCAAGATGACAAAAGCACCTTTCACCGGTCAAGGTGAACGGGCAAGTGACTTATTGGCACTCGTACATTCGATGTATGTGGACCAATGAGCTCAACAACCGAGGTGGTTTTCGATGATTCATAACTTTTATCGATGACTTTAGTAGATATGGATATATCTACCGATGAAGATAAGTCCGAATCCTTTGAAAAGTTCAAAGAATTCCAAAATGAAGTGCAAAATCATTTAGGCAAGACAATCAAGTTTCTACGATCCGATCGTGGAGGCGAGTATTTGAGCCATGAGTTTGGTAATCATCTCAAGGATTGTGGAATTGTTCCACAATTGACTCGCCCGAACACCTCAATGGAATGGGGTATCTCGAACGAGAAATCGCACCTTATTAGATATGGTGCGCCCATGATGAGCCACAGTGATCTTCCGTTGTCTTTTGGGGTACGCTCTTGAAACACCCTTTCACACTAAACAGGTTCCATCAAAATCGAGAAAAGACACCATATGAGATGTGGACAGACAACGCCCTAGCTTGTCTTTTCTTAAGATTTGGGATGTGAGACTTATGTAAAACGCTTACAATCGATAAGCTCACCCTAAATCGATAAATGCTTCTTTATCGGTATCCTAAAGAAACGAAAGGATATTACTTCTATAATCAAGAAGAAGGCAAAGTGTTTGTCTCCGACATGGTGTCTTCTTAGAGAAAGAGTTTCTCTCAAGAAGGGATAGTGGGAGCATGGTGCAACTTGAAGAAATTCGAAACACCGAAAACGTTTCAGCTCCTGAGAACCACAACAGATGAACAAACTGTTGAAGAACCTGCTGTGGACACACCGCACCACGTAGGTCGAGAGGTCACGTCGTGCACCGAGAGGTACATGTTCTTGACTACTCAACAACGGGACATATTGTTGTTAGACAACGATGAGCCTAAGACCTATGAAGAAGCGATGATGGGATCAGACTCTGAGAAATGGCTTGAAGCCATGAGATCCGAAATTGAATCCATGCACGGTAATCAAGTTTGAAACTTGGTTGATCCACCGATGGTGTTAAAACCATTGAGTGCAAATGGGTTTTCAAGAAAAGATAGACATAGATGGAAATGTTCACATCTATAAAGCGCGATTGGTGGCCAAAGGTTTCAAACAAATTCAAGGTGTTGATTATGATGAAACTTTTTCGCCGTCGCAATGCTAAAGTCTATTCGGATCATTCTAGCGATTGTCGCTTATTTCGACTATGAAATATGGCAAATGGATGTCAAAACAGCTTTCCTTAATGGAAATCTGAGTGAGGATGTGTACATGACATAGCAAACAGGTTTTGTCGATCCGCAATCAGCTAGAAAGATATGCAAGCTGCAAAGATCCATTTATGGATTAAAGCAGGCATCTCGGAGTTGGAACATTCGCTTTGATGAAGTAATCAAAGGGTTTGGTTTCATCAAGAATGAAGAAGAGCCTTGTGTTTACAAAAGGCTAGTGGGAGCGCACTCGTGTTTCGGTCTTATATGTGGATGACATATTATTGATCGGAAATGACATTCCTATGTCGAATCATAAGTCTTCATTGAAAATAGTTTCTCTATGAAAGACTTAGGAGAGGCATATATTCTGGCATCAAGATCTATAGAGATAGATCAAAAGGTGATTGGATTAAGCCAAGATACGTACATTGACAAGGTGTTGAAAAGGTTCAACATGCAGGATTCCAAGAAAGGCTTCCTACCTATGTCACATGGTATAAATCTTAGCAAGAATCGGTGTCCTAGTATACCGATGAGCGGATAAAATGAATGCGATTCCATATGCTTCACTATTGGATCCATTATGTATGCCATGCTTTGTACACGCCCGATGTCTCGTATGCTTTAAGTGCTACAAGTAGATACCAGTCAGATCCAGGTGAAAGTCACTGGAATAACGTAAAGAACATCTTGAAGTACTTGAGAAGAACTAAAGATGTGTTCCTCGTCTATGGGGTCGGGAAGAGCTCGTTGTAAATGGTTACACCGATGCTAGCTTCCAAACCGACAAAGATGATTTTAGATCGCAACTGGATTTGTGTTCGCTCGAATGGCGGTGCGGTGAGTGGAAGAGTTCCAAGCAAGAGACGGTTGTCGATTCTACAATGTGTTTAGTACATAGCGGCTTCAAGTCGCTAAAGAGACCGCTTGGATCAAGAAATTTGTTTCGAGCTTGGTGTGATGGCTAGTGCCTCCACCCAATGGACCTCATCGTGACAACAAGGGAGCCATTGCGCAAGCCAAGGAGCCTAGATCGCACTGTAAGTCCAAGCACATTCTACGGCGATTTCATCTCATCCGCGAGATTGTGGAGAGGCGATGTTAAGATATGCAAAGTACACACGGATTTGAACATTGCGCATCCGTTGACAAAGCCGCTTCCCGCCCAAAGCATGAGGCTCACACTAGGGCAATGGGTATTAGATACCTACATGGTTGACTCTAGTGCAAGTGGGAGATCTGGTGATATGCCCTAGAGGCAACATGGAGATGTTGAATATATCACATACTATGTTTATGATACATTGCTTTGTTCCTTGAAATAGACATTATCATTATTGATCAATGAGTATGTGACTTATTCATGAGACTCTTAATGCCAAAATGTTGCTATTTCTAAATGATCCCGATTATATTTCATATGAGGAACAAATATGATTCAAAGATCAAGATATGTATTGATTGATGATCATGTCTCATGGATCATGGTATGGAGATACCAAATCAATAATATGGACATGTGTTAGTGAACATATGTTGGATAGACCCGCCATGAGACACCGCAGAGATTCCATGTGTCATCGCTTGGTCTCAAGTAGTGTTTATGTGGAATCCTTAGACTTGAGATCATCATGGTTCCCAAAGATGCGTAGTAGCTACTTTGGGACTACTAAACACTACTCCGTGAATCGGGTAGTCATAAAAGTAGTCTTTGGGTTTGCCATGAAACATGTAGTGGGATGTGAATGATCAAGATAGAATTTGCCCTCCTTATGGGAGAGATATCTCGGGCCCCTCGATGTAATGGATTATGAAAGTGCATGGCCATGCCAAGATGATTGAGGAGTCAATCACGAGTTTATAATCCATCACGGAATCGAGAGAGTGATTGAGCTATTAAGAGGATGACACAGTCTCGCCTTGAGCTTAATCTATATCGTGAGGCAAAGGGATTAGAACATGAGAACATTACGAGTTCAAATTGATATGATCTTTACGTATACTTTGGGGTTAATATGTCTTACTAGAGGCCGCTATTAACACGGTGACCGGAAAGGTGTTTCGGTCGCGACCAAGTATACGTGAACCTGCTGTGGTCGCACACTTAACGGGTTGGAACACTAATTCGAATGTGATTCTGGATATGGGCTCAATTCGGATAGAGATCCGGATAGACTCCTATTGGGCCTCGGTCCACGAGGCCCAAGTGAGGAGGTCTATATATGGAGGCGAGGGTTGAGGGAACGATCCGATAATCCCGAGCTAAACCGCCGCCACCTCCGAGCCAAACCCTAGGCGCTCATGAGTGCCGGTACACTCGCGATCGGCGCCCATCCCGGACGTGTGGATACCGGTGGAGGCGCCGCTCGTTGCGGCGTTGATCGGCATCAACAACCTCTGATTGGATCCGCTCGTGGTGTGGTTGATCGCGTGGAGGAGACGATCGGTTCGGACGATCGACTACTTCCACTACTACCTCGACGCGTGGTTGGATCGGCTTCTCCAACTCTTCTTCCGCTGCGCTGCGCGTCTAGTGGTAACGATCCATGATCCCTCCTTGAGCATGATGTTCTTGTGTGCGCGGTAGAAAAGTTTTGTTTTCTGCTATCGTAGCCTTCGCGCAATCCATTAGTAACCACAAGTAGAATTATGCATTGTAACAGTCCTGTGATAGTCTACTCAACTGCATGGCTAAGGAATCATGTGGGGCAATGAGCAGATCTATCTCTTGTGGGTAAAGTGTACAAACTCTGTAGAGTCAAAACTATTCGAATAGCCGTGCCCACGGTCATAGACGGACATGGGAATCTAACCAGATATAGTTCTATTTCAAAAACTTTATGGGTGGAAATGGAAAAGTGGAGGGCAGAGAAAGGCCCTTATTTGAGTTGTCCTGTGTGTCGTCCCAGTGGTAAGTTAAGCGGTTATAACGGTGAAAGGTTAAGCATATGGTGCAGAGACTATGAAATGGTGGATGGAATCTGAATCGCTATTACTATTGCATTCTGTCACAATATGTTTTTGTTTAAATGGCTAAGTCGTAGGAAGTTTCTATGTATTATATTTCCAAAAGCAAACATTGGCAATACTTCTCCTAAAATAAAAGGCTAGAAAGAATAAATAGGGTCGTAAGAAAAGAAGAGAACTGTTGTGGTAAATACTTAACAATGCTTGGTGGATTCATGTCGATTATAAATAAGGTAATGATAGAAAAGAGTCTAGGAGAAATAAATTGGTGGTGTCTAAATAAATAGATAGGCTAGATAGATGATTCAAATGATTTTGGAGAATTAGAAGAATGTAAGGGTAATAGCTGGAATTAATGGGACTAATAGGATTTGATCTAGATGGATAAATTGAATTTGTGAGAAATTTGGAGATATGATAATTGGAGTATAAACTAGATTAATGATATTCTTGGTGGAGAAATACCGATGAATTAGTTAGAGATAGAGGATGGAAAGTAAGGATTTATTTATGGGAAGAGTAAATTACGAAGTTGGATCATTAATAGAAAGGATTGAATTGTTAGAACATTCTGATACAAATGATTTCGGTGGTTTCCAAAGTGATCATGTTAGTGAATCATTAGAATTCAGAAGTGAAGAATTGGTGATTAATGATTACAATATTGGATTATTAGGAATTCAGAATACAAAAAGTAATGGTGGATTAATTAAATGATGTCACTCGCTGTTCGGAGTTGTAGACAGCAATCAATATAGGAAGTGTATATTCGGTGGATTAAATGAAGGATGTCAACTACTGTTTGGAGTCTTAGACAACAATCAGTAAATAATGAGAGTGTGTGATTGTTAGATTAAGTCAATTATGGCAATCGCCGTGTGGAGTCCTAGGTAGCAACTATAACACTATGATTCAGTGGAGATGATGCTACCAAAAGAAAATTTTCGGCAAATAAAACAACCCAAGCCTTTCCTTTGATAAGCCATGCATATTATTTATTTGCATTCTGTGTATTGGCTCATGGGCACGGTGGTTAGTGTGCTCACTCGCCTCATAATAAATCCGAGCGTGAATCGCACCATCGCGACAAGGCAACACCATTGGTCATGATGGCAAAGAAGGTGAAGATGTCAAGGGCTAGGTCGCGAACCTCCAGTTGGCTGCCTGTGGGCAAGTCCTGAGGGTTCCCCCTGTGTGCTTCGTTCTTCTGCTGCTGCAATTTTCTGATTTCGGCCTAATCGGCCCATGTGTAAGTTTACTAATATATTTATGCTTCCGCATGATATGTTTTTGATATTCATTTTCTGTATCTGTGAGCACTATCTACTGATCCAGGGAATAGTGCAATAAATCACAGAGGATTCCAGATAGTAAAATCTGGGGTCCTGACAGACATGGTATCAAAGCATATTGACTGCCGGTCGTGACCTAGTTAGCCTGGCCGTTAGTTTCATGATTAGAATTATTTCCTCAATACCTAATTTCAAAAATATAAGTGTATTGCTCAATCTCCTCTCTCCTAGATGATTCCCTCTCATCTGTATGCTGCCTTAGCCACTTTTACTTCAAGAGCTCTCTTATCTCGAATTCAAAATGGTGAAAATCTAGTACTCCTCTTGTAAACTCTCTTTGAAAACCTATTTTGGGGCTAGAAACCATAATGCTTAAATTAAAACTTAATACCAAAAATTGTTTATCCTTGGAGAACCGATTATCAAATTGTTTACGAAATCCATTTTCAAACTCATTTTAACAAGCCTGGATCTTCCAAGGAAATTTCCATAAGCTCAACTACTTGCCTAGAACTGATTCAAAAATTTACCCTGGTTCCTCAAATAGTTCAAAACAAAGTTATTTTTTGAAAGTTTTCCCCAACGAGGACTTTGTTTTTCAAGAATAGATCCTAAGGGTTAACCTTGGGGTGTTACCTTTGTAAGAGTATGTTGGTAAAAGCCTATTTCCCATAGTTGATTTTGACCCCCCAGTTAAAAATAAAAATCCTCATCTTTGCCACAAAGTTTCATTAAAATAAAAATATTGATAGTGATAGTGCTGGAATGAGTAATGATATCAAACAAATCACCTCCAAATACTTTCCTCCTCCTTTCTATTGGTCTCGAAAGGAGAAATTTTAATCCCTTCTCGTACCCTTATTCCAAAAATTTAAGGTTAGGAACGCCGACAATGTTCATGAAGAAAAGGGGGTCCTGTTTTAAATAGGTTATGCAGATGAATCCGGTACTCTCTTATGTGTGCTCCCCCGAATAGACGTTGTATTGTCGTAAGATTTCACTTTGGCCCTATGCACTGCCTTCTTGCTCTCGGGCGTCCTATTTCGCAGTCGCAGGAAAAGCTTGCTTTTAAAAATTGGTATGGTTAGCCTTTCCTTTGATAAGCCATGCATATTATTTATTTGCATTATGTGTATTGGCTCACGGGGCACGGTGGTTAGTGTGCTCACTCTCGCTCTCACAACAAATCCAGAAGCAGGAATCAGACCACTGCTTCAAGGCAACACCATTGGTCATGATGGCAAAGAAGGTGAAGATGTCAAGGGCTAGGTCGTGAACCTCCAATTGGCTGCCTGTGGGCAAGTCCTGAGGGTTCCCCACAGTGCTTCGCTCTTCCGCCGCAATTTTTCGATTTCGCCTAATCGGCCCATGTGTAAGTTTACTAATATATTTATGCTTCCGCATGATATGTTTTTGATATTCATTTTCTGTATCTGTGAGCACTATCTACTGGTCCAGGGAATAGTGCAATAAATCACAGAGGATTCCAGATAGTAAAATCTGGGGTCCTGACAATTCGCATGCGCATAACGCGCTTAATATATCGTTAGCATAACTGTAGTTTTGTAATATGGAATGCACTAGGTAGTTTTGTAATATGGAATGCACTAGGTAGTCATATTTACTTGACATATGTGTTTATATAAGTAGCCATGTTTACTTATTGTAAATAGCAAAAATAGCAAAAATGATTTTATGTATGTCCGCATGTGTATATTTATTGGTCTCATACGATTACTGAAATCTGTAAAAAATGATGGATTTGTATGCACTATGCATACCAAATTAACATTGTAATTAGCGATATCATATTTAATTAGTATTAATAATATTTAATTAGTACAAATTATAATTAATTAGTACTAATCACAATAAATTAGCATGAGTGTGTATTTAATCAAAGCAGCAAGCTAGCGTAAGAAGAAAAATGCAATTTAGGCAATATATACGTACGTATACAGTGTGATTATTCTCGGTTGTGGTCAGTTGAATTTAACACCATTTGGTATCGACCTATTTTTTATGTACCGTAGTGAATGGCTGCTGGTGACTATATCGGGGATGGCACGTTGCTGGACCCATGCATCCTGGGATGGCTCACATCATTGTTAGGTGTGGTCGAGTGATAAAGGACCGGCCCCCTTTGTTCTCGGGGGACCTCGGGAGGACTGGCCTCTCAACGATCGGTACGTTTCGGTTCTGCGGTGTGCTAGGTTGCTGCACATGGTGAGGATGATAGACATTGGGTGGTCCTTCGCGCTAGACTTGCTGCTTCTGTTAACACTCGTTGATCGGTGGAGGCTGGAGACCCACATGTTTCACTTCCGGTGGAGCGAGATGACTATCACACTGCAGGATGTTGCGTACCTCACCGGTCTGCCAATATGGGGGTTGTCCCGTGGTTTCACTTGCTAGATCACTCAATTGGAAGGCATGTATGCTGCACCGATTTGATCATCTTATTTCGGATAAGTTCTCCAGAGTGCCATATAGTTGGCTGCAAGTGTACAGGCAATGCCCAACAGATGCACTTGCACATATCATGAGGTCCCACCTAGTGGCTTACTTGCTCTTCATGTTCGGGTGGATCATATTTCCTATGACTTAGGGAGACTCGGTGTACCCTAGCTACATCAACATTGCTGAGTCCCTAGTCGACACCAAGCCTCAGGAGGTCCCGATGTACAGCTGGGGCTCGGCTGTCCTATGTGCGACCTACAGAGCTTTGTGAGATATCTTGCAACGTGCCACTGGTGTGCCAAACATTGTCGGCTGCTACATCTTGTTGCAGCTGTTGTTGTGGGAGCACTTTTCTATTGGTCGACAATACTTTCAGATGCAGGTGCACTTATACTAGTTAGAAGCGCACTTCTACGGTGACGGGGACGGTGGCGACCTAGTAGACGAACTCACCATGGGTACTCACTGGACTGCCTACGAGTTAGGATGGTCCAGAGAGAGACCACGACGAGTGTACTCGGATTTCAACAACGCGTTTGAGACATTAGACGAGGGTAGCTTCATGTGGATGGTGTGAACCACACAGTTCATCTCCAAGATAGTCCCTTTTGGACTGTCAGAGCAGTGTGAGCAGGATAAGGAGTACTGGCTTACGACCTACCATCTCATATTCTCCAATATGATGGAGCCATACGCCCCACAACGAGTCATGAGATAGTTAGGATTTCACCAGTATATGCCACTAGCACCGTGTCAACCACTACTTGTAAGTAAACTTATTTGTTACCTTGTTGCATATAGTTTGTTGCGTACCATTCGTGTTCGCTTTATTTTCGCACTGATGTAAATAGTTGCGTACCCCTATTTTTTCTGTAGGCATTCGAGGAAGGGACGGAAGAGCAATGAGTGGAGGCCGACACAGGCTCAGTGGACGCAAACCTAAGAGTAGTTGGCGAGGACAAAGGTTGAGCAGGAGCGACGGCCGTACGGCCCATACACATACCGCTTGTACTTAGAGTGGTTTGTGCCATGAACCCGTTGCAGATTTACACGTCAGGCAACGCACGCTCACAGGCTGGCACTCAGCCCGGACCAACACCGTGCAGCACAGTAGGACAAAGTGGTACAAGACTTAAAGTTCGTATTTGTATCCTATTGTTTCAGCACACACATCTAACATGTTTCGTCCATCATTGCAGGTCGATCGGCTACGCCACATCGTGTCCGAGAGTGCAGCTGTACTACACCGCATACTGTTGAGTATGATTGAATGACTCCTGGAGTCCTTCTACAACATAAACACAGATGCCAAACACACACTGGGCTATTAGCTGCAACCATGCTAGAGACGTATTTATCCCAGGGGCGATGAGCTGTTGCATTGTCCATTGTAGCTTCTTCTGCACATCCTAGCTCGTCGGCGCACCCCTTAGCGTTGATCGTTCCCAGTCCGCACAGCGCACTACTCAGGTCTGACAATTTCATAATCTACTACAATTAGCAAGATTCCTAATTTTTGTTGCTTTTTATACATATCGTCTTTGTACAGGACATTTGCGCTGACACTACTCTACTCTCGTCTTCGCCACGGAGGCAGCCTGAGCCTAGACCATCCTCGCTGGGGGGACAGGGATGAGAGAGCACTCTATTTTCGTGCTTCATCATGGAGATAGCCCCAACACCCAAGAAACAACATGCATCAACATCGACTCCCCTGTCCGAGACTACAAGGTGTAGTAGGGCACGTACGCACCTGCAGACCACCCGCATCTCCGACAGCGTGACGAGTGGTACGATCAGACCTACGATAGCTACATGGTCCACCAGTACGGCGTGGACTACGTGGCATCAGGCTTCGCTGTAGCCGACTACCATGGACTGGAGTACCTGGGAGGTTCATCATTCGCGCAACACGTGACACCGATGCTTATAATTACGGGTTTTATTTCAGTCCCACCTTAGTTAGCCTAACAAAATGTGTTTCCCTCCACAAGACGTCAACAATTACATGGAGGACTGGGTGCAGCAAATGTTCAGTGCGTAAGAGATTGGGCCTAGTCAATTGTACGGTGCACCTGCTCCCACTTGTCCACCATCATAATATGATTTGCACAATGTATGATGCTCTCCTGAGCTGACTTTCCCTTAGGACTAGCTTCGTTACCAGAGGAAGCGGACAGCGGGCAACCCTTGGCTTGCTACTGCATTTGGTGCCAGCTCTTCTGTTGGATCATTTTAAACTACAAATTTTCATAAGACAAATCAACTGGCAGAAAATTATTGCCTCTCATCTTATTATATGGAGTTTGGTGTATTGTTGTATTTCTGTGAACCATCTAGCACACGTACAGATGGAAATCATCAGTGATCCAGTGGCACAAATCTACTGCAAAACCGCATTGTGCATGGCTGGGTCCACCCACTTGCCGTGCCACGCCAACTCGCCCAGCCGCGTTGCACGCCTCTTGCTGAGCTACGACGGCAAGATAGGTGACACATGTCGTCTACCGCGTCTTTCGAGCTAGGAGAGAGGATCATTTTTGCAAAAACGATTCTAGGGGGTCAAAACTGAAAAGCCATTGCTATAGGGCCATATGTGTGAACCATTCATATTCTCAAGGGTCTTGCCAAAATTTTGCCCAAATCTCGGGTTAGTAAATCCTTCACCAAATTATATAATTGCCAAAATCTTTCCCTCTCTCTTTTAGCTAGTCAATACCTTGGCATATGTTTCGTTTATATCCAAATTTGTTGGCCAAATTAATTTGATCATGACCAAACTTTGAGAAGTAGGTTAGATGTGCAATCCAAACATAACCTTAAAACATAACAATAGCAGCCCATAGTGAAAGAAAGACATATAATTTATGGAGATGCTTCATCCACCTCTGCCTGGTGCAATTCACCCCTACCTCTGATGCCCTTGTCCTGACTCCGCCACCACACGCATCCTTGCCTCCACTTCCACTCCTACGATGACAAACCACCTTCTATTGTAGTGCCCAGTGCATTATCGCAACCTTCAATGCTACCACTCACAATTGACGTTGCCAGAACTACCTTGCCGCTTCTCCATCTCTTCCCTATCACTACCCCCAAAACCTAATCTAATCGTCATCCTTGTCGCCGATCGCCTTCAACCCCACCCAGCGTTTGTTACTTGCCATTGGCCTTGCCTATTGTTGGGAGCTATTGTCGTCTGTCGAAAGGTTTGATGAACCCAGACGATTGCTGGTTGTACCATAGTAGAGGAAGAACATGGCAATAAATATTGGTTTTTTCCTCGAATTTGAAATTGATTTATTGTTTTCTCTCGATTGAGAATGGATTTGTAATTGAGTTGGTCAGTGTTTGCTAGATTTAGAAGTGCACACAATAATTATCTAGAGAGGGTTCCCTCTATAGCATTTGCCCCTATTCTCCATTATCTGATGTTTTTCAGAAAAAAGAACTTCGGCAATTTTGTTGTTGTTGTGAAAAAAGAAATCACTACAGTGATTTGCCTGGGGACCAAAGAAATGAAAAGAAAGGAGGAAGTATTCAGATATTTTCTTTTCAGCTTCTAAGGGATATTTTTAGTTTTTCTATAGTAACTAGCTCTCAAACGGAGTATCTTTTTAAGATGGGATCTACAAATTATAATTATAGTACACACTCTAGAAACTTTATTTATATATTTATATCGGACAAAATCAAACACAAATTTCTATTACTCTATACTTTCCTTCATAATTAGCTTCAAAGTCATAAATCGTCAGATCTGTTCTTTACGGCTTCTAAAAGTGGCTTTTGACTTTTACTGCAGTACCTAACTTTCAAATAGAGTATTTTCTCAAGACGAGATCTACAAGTTAATTGTAGTACACGTTAAAAGCCTAACATATGTATCAACCAAAATCATAAACAAATATCTGTCTCCGTAATTTCTATTACAAACAACTAAAATTCAAAAATTTCGGTCAAAATCCATAAACCACAGAGAAAAAAGAACTGACTCGTTACTACTACTACTCATCCCTTGCTCAACGTTCTACACTTTGGTAAGCCACTGCACTGAACCCCCTTTGGCCTTCTGCTCCCTCGGTGAGCTCGCCCTCGTTTCCGAACCAAGAAGCCAATACAAGCGCGGACGGCGCCGATGGACGGCGCGGACGGCGCCGGCAAGGATCGATCGAAGGTGAGCGACACGCACATCCTCATCCCCGCTCCCATTCCCTTCGTCCCATCTCGAGATGCCATGCCATGCGTCCATGTCTGAGCTAAGAGGACCTTACGGCATCCTGCTTCCTGCATGTGCGCTGGGGAAACCCTCTCAAATTGGAATGTATGATTAAAAAAAGTGCACTTTTTTCTTGTGTTCCTGTATCCACCTGCGGTTGGTTAGGGATTCTCGTAGCCATGGATCGAACAGAAAGCTTCTGCTTCGTCCCCCTTGCGTGTGGACTTAACACATTCTCAAGAACTAATGAAAACCCCAAGTTACTATTGTTTCTTTTTTTTTGGCGTTTATTTGAGTTGCTTCAGAAATTGGGTCGATTATTGCTGTCTATTTAGGCCTTTTCAGAGACAGAATTGATAGGATCTGGTTCTTGGTCGGTACATATTTGCATAGACCAGACTGGCTGGTTTGTCCAGTATAATTGCATTTAGATGTCACTCGGATACCAGTACTTGCGATTTCCCTCTGTTGGAATCGTACTCTGGGACTGGGGGCAGCTTCTTTCTATTACCTCGGAGGCTTGAGCTTTGTTCAAGTGTCATAGGGTGTGAGATCTAGTGCTTTTAAATGATTGCATGTAGTAAATGATTTAAGAAACTAGAGATAGCCTCTCAGCTCTCAGGAGGAGAATTATAC
Source organism: Bonia amplexicaulis (assembly GCA_036346245.1). Lineage (NCBI taxonomy): Eukaryota > Viridiplantae > Streptophyta > Magnoliopsida > Poales > Poaceae > Bonia > Bonia amplexicaulis. The sequence continues at coordinate 13,233,179 of CM070741.1, forward strand.
GCTGTATGAGTGCTAGGTAGTTTGTACTAGTGCAACTAGTAGGTTGATGATGCTTTCCGCACTTGGTAAGCACTGATAGATTGACCATGCTTTGAGCCCTTGGCCCCTGGTTCTGCTTGTGGGGTTGTGCCCCACCCTGTTACCCTATGGCCCTCCAAGCTTATACACCACACTGTCTTGGACCTCTTGGCGGTCATCACAAGCATGACACGAATATGATTCTGAAGCATGCAGTTCATTTTTATTCTAGTACAAAATCAAATCTCGGGGTTGAGCATGCAGTATGCTTGTAGCATGTAGATCAAGTACTGATTTAAGTTGGATGGTTGTCTCCAATCTTTTTTTATTTTGTTATAAAATCAAATCTAGGCATTGAGTATACAATATGCTTGCAGCATGTCAATCAATTATTCAGTTATGTTGGATGTTACTGATTTTCTCTTCAATCTTCATAAATAACTTCTAGTTTGGTGATCCTTATTATCAGCTAAGTGACTTGAAAGAACAAATCCTCCAACTTGCTGGGCTTGCTTGTCATGAAGAGGTACGTAGTCATTTGGAAACATCTTGGTGGTATAGTTTCAGTGTGTCCTTTCTGTTCTGTTCTTTAATCACAGCTTCTGTGATACTATTCTTGGCATTTGTATGACATATGACAGGAAAAATCATGGACAGAGCTACTGGAGAAGCTCAGGATACTTAACAAATATATGCTAGTCGAATTGTGCCATTCATTTGATATCCCTGGTTCAACATCAACTAAGAAGGTAGGTCCAGCTAAATATTTGAAATTTCTTTTATCTACTGCAGTCCAATGCACAAGGAAAAGTGTCTCTTTTTTCTTTTACAGGATGAACTAGTGGCAATTGTGATGGAGTTCTTGATGGAATACTGTTCTGGTATTGATCAGACAAACCCTGATAAGGTTCAAGTTCTGAACTGCAAGTTAATTTGGTCATATAAATTTGTTAAGACACTTTCTCTGGTGTACATGTTAAATTGAACCAGCTTAACTGGTATTGTCATTGGCACACTTACTCTTTTTCATGAGACAATGATTTATCAATTGCAGAAATTTAAGAAAAGGAGGCGTAAGAGGGATTTATCTGGTGGTAAACCTTTGAAGGTATATCATATCTGCATTGTATTTCCTTTTGCAGTCATGTTCGTATGCTTTCAGTTGGTTTTGTTTAGTGCCACTAAAGTTATTTATTTATCTAAAGTTATCTAAATTCTTAGAATTTCATGTATGCTGTGTTCTGCAAGTTCTTTCACCGTTTTGATAAGCTGCTTCCCCATTATTTTCTTTATTTCCAAACTACTGCAGAAAAAGAAACCAGACGGAACTGCACTGGAAACTCATGGTGAAGAGAAAGCAGATGGGAGTAAGGGTGAGGAGGATAGAACAAACTATTCTGAGTTTGACTTGAAGTTTAACAGAAATGAATGTGATGATAATAAGAAAGGACAATTTCCAAAGGAAGAAGCCAACCCTGAGCCTTCTGAAAGGGTAAATGGCTCTATGTCAGAAAATTTAGATGGAGTTGCTCTCACTGAAGTGCCAATTCCTACAAATGAACAAATACTAGCTACAACACCATCTGCAAAGCTGGTTAGCAACGTTGAGGGCAATAACACTAACATGAAGGTTTCGAGAAACAAAAATATCTCTATTACCAAGAAAAGGGTAACCGCTAAGACAGATCGCAAGGACAAATCCTGTGGTATGTTTTTGGATGCCATGCTTTCACTTATGCACCTGTGACCGAGTTTGTGTTTTGTTGCTTGCATATCTGCATGTTGGGAAAATGTTTATACTAAGTAAAACTATGTTCAGTATTCAGGAATGCATCATCAGTATTATTTGCTAGGACTGCTTTTATTTATTTACTATTTTCGCTGGAAAAGATGTTTTTTTAGTTAGATAATTTTGTAATTTGGTGGTGCAACGGAGTACCTATCCTTTTATTCAACCATTAATGGAACTATAATAAAAGTAACTAGAACATAGCCCACGCGTTGTTGTGGGAGCAAAGGCGGACTAAATGTTTTAGAATCCATAAAAATTCTTGGCATCGTAGTTGCAAAGAGAATATATGGCACGAACTAATTCCAGAAAATAAAAAGGTACTGAAATAATACATGTCAAGGGGAGTTGAAATGATCGGTTTAATAAAGAGGTTCTCAATTATCAAGTGCTTAAATTTGAGTTGAAGTAGTTGGTATCAAGGTTCCAAAACCCGGAACCGGGGGGAATACCGCTGGACTGTCGGTAACGGTTACTGGCCGGTAACCGGAAAAAAGAGTCAAATTTCAAGTGCCAAAATTTGAATTTAAAACCGGTAATCGGAAAAACCAGCCGGTTACCGCCCAAACAACCAGAGAAAAACCGCTAAAAACCGGAAAAACTGCTAAAACCCGATTTTTCAAATTTGAGATTAGAAATTCCTAACACATTTATGCCAAAAAGCATGAAGTCAAGCACGGGAGATGCATGCATTTTCCTAATGCATTCCATTAGTGTTAAACAAGGTAAACATCATTAGATAAACTAACTTTTACATTCAAAAATTGAAAATTTCTAATACATTCATGGCAAAAAGTATGAAATCAAGTACGGAAGGTGCATGCATCTTTCTAATACATTCCATTAGTGTTAAACAATGTAAACATCATTAGAGAAACTAACTTTTACATTCAAAATTTTAAATTTGAATTAAATAAAAAACCGCCGGTTTTCATTTTACCGGTTGCCACCGGTAGAACCGGTTACCGTCGGGATTTTGAACCCTGGTTGGTATATAATAAAGTAGCTTCTGTAGTTGAGTAATGGCACATATTCACATGATCAACTGATTGGATTACTGTGGTTATGTCGATGGCATGGCCTCATGGAAGGGCACTGTTATGTCAAAAAAAAATCGGAAATATTGATTACCTAGAAAATACTTGAAGCATATAAGCAACAGAAATATAGTATTGTACTTTGATATTTCATTACCTGGAGTGGTTACCTGCCAAATAAATGGATCAAAGGAGTTGGCAGTAGTTCTTTCTGAATTAATTGTGGAACTTCACCAGCAATTGGTTAGACACTGTACTTTTACTTGATTGATACACAAGATATTAGTGAGTTGGTACTTATGTTTTTATAAGAAGTGAATGAATACTATGGTTATGAGTTCACGTGCTACAACACTGTCTCTTTCCTCTTGTGAATACTACTATTACCTTAGAAGATGTGTCTTTCAAATCCAACTTTAGATTGGCTTTAACCCATCTCTCTACTTATTGATGTTATTATACAAGCTTATTGCTTTTCTCTACAGATCACATGACCTCTAGTTCCTCCTTTAGTCCTTTTCAAAACCTTGTTTCTTTTGTATAAAGGTAAACAGATGTCTAGAGGAGATGCAACACCTCGAAAGCAGACAGTGAAACCAAGTAGGGATGAGCTGAGGCAAGCTGTGTTCATAATCTTGGATATTGCAGATTTTGCCACAGTAAGATACATTATACATCATTAATCTTTCACAATTTCTCTGTTAACTGTCGAGTCGTGAGATACAATAATTGTTACATACTTAATTGCCACGTCTCATTGTTCCATTACATTCCTCCTATATGTTTCCCTTGATCTGTTTCTTTTGTTTTCACCCATTTCAGATGACTTTTGGAGAGGTTGTAAAGGAAGTTGGTACGTCTTTGCTTGCTTCCTTTTTCTCGTCTTTTTATATTTGATACTTGGAGATGTGTTTGGTATTGTTCTGGAATTGTGAAGGCATATATGAAGCCTGAATGCTATTTGCTTTATGACTAGCTGGAAATGCTTTCTGATTGGATTTCATATCTTTAGAGAAATACTTTGGCAAGGATCTGTTTGAGAGAAAGCCACTAATAATGTCCCTGATAGAAGAGGAGCTCTTTAGGCTAGCAGAAGAGGCTGAGAAGAAGGAACTGGAAGAGGAGGAAGCAGCAGAATCAAAAGCTAGAGCTGAACAAGCTGCCAAGGAGAGGGCAAAAGATGGAAGAGTTGAATCAGATATAGACAAGGCAAATGAACTTGAAGCTGGTCAAGATGGCAAATCTAAAGATGCTGCAAGGAATGAAAATGGCAATAGTATTGAAAAGGGTGTCAAAGGTGGAATTTCTGTAAAAGCTGTTGAGAATAGAAATAGCGATGCTGCTGCTGAAAGTTCACAAGATGGCAAAGCTGAAGATGATGTGAATGAAAAGAACAGTGATGAATTTACCATGGATGTCAAGGCTGAAAAAGTTCTGCAGAATGCATTTGGCGATGACGGTGTAGAAGCTTCCAGAGATGGTAAAGCTGAAACTGTGAAGGAGAACGACAACGGTGACACCGTAGAAGGTTCTGAATGTGGCAAAACTGAAGAAGCTAGTGATGTAGAAAATGATGACACTGAAGATGGCAGAACTGAAGAATGCAGAAGTGGAAATGGTGGCAACAATGCAGAAGATGTCAATGACCGTGAAGCTGAAGAGCCTAACAGTAATGAAAATGGTGGACATGTAGAATGTGCGGAAGATGGCAAAGCTCAGGAAGCTGGTAACAATGAGGACGGAGAAAATACTGTAACCCACGGTGCCAAATGTGGCAAAGCAAAAGAGGCCTTGGAAAATGTAAATACTGAACAAATTCTAACAGATGCTGGTGAAGATGAAGATGCTGAGCACAGTGCAAACACCAAAGTTGATGTAGATTCAAGTAAGGATGGTACTGCTGAGAATGGGAAGACCAACGATGATCCAAAAACTAACAGCGGCGGCGTAGCTTAACAGGCCAAATATGGTGAGAGGGTTGTAGATGGAGACGAGTAGTACAGAGGTCCAGCTTATGCAGGGTTCTTGCTTCGGCAGAAATTACCACTGGTGTCCTAACACCAGTAGGATAGCTTATGCAGGGTTCATGCAAAGCCTGAGGTCTGGCCTCAAATCATATTAGGTTAGAAATGGCCAGATTGTGTTATGTAAATTATGCAGCATGTTGGCTTGACATGAATAGCGCTGGAACATGGAGTTCAGTAGGGCTGTTGTATGAAGAAGGATTTGTATCAACCTTGTTTAACTAGCACAGCAGCAGGTGTTGGTATGATCAGCCAGGGGGGGGATCCAGCAGATTACATTGTGCAAATTTAACTTTTGCAAAAAAAAAGATATGCTGTGCAAATTCAGTCTTGGGTCTAGGATTTGCTCTTTGGTTTTTCAGAATGGCTTTAGGATTCCTTGCGCGCTGCTGCGTGCCTAGTCCGAGTGCACATCCCACGTGGCAAACCAGCCTCCTGACGAGCGCGCAGACCAGGTGCCGTCCCACGTGTCCCGGGGCCCACCAGGACGGCCTGGATGGGTCTGACGTGGCGATGATCGGCAGCGCCCCGGGCGCCAAGTGGCACACTCTTATCGACAAACGAACGGCCAGCGTCGCTCCACGTTCACACGTCGATTCGTTCTTATCCGCGCGATCCAACGGACGCAGCCTGCCATTCCCCACCACGCTCCCCTCCCCTCCATGGCTCCATGCTCTTTAGTCTCTCTCAAGAACATCGACTCCCTCAAGAATTTTTTCCCTTGTTGTTCGTAGATTATGTGTGTTCTTGCACTCACATATACAGGTGTCCTCCAGTTCATGCTTCCCTTGATGCTTAATCTCGGAGTGGTTTGATGTGATCAGTTGCTTTCTCTGCTTTCTTGGGCCTGCTCTGTTTCTTGATTTGAGGCAGAGGGGAGAGAGAGGATTGGGGGCGATGCCGGACTCGGATAATGACTCCAGCGGGCCGAGCAACGCGGGCGGGGAGCTGTCGTCGCCGCGGGAGCAGGACCGGTTCTTGCCGATCGCGAACGTGAGCCGGATCATGAAGAAGGCGCTGCCGGCGAACGCCAAGATCAGCAAGGACGCCAAGGAGACGGTGCAGGAGTGCGTGTCGGAGTTCATCTCCTTCATCACCGGCGAGGCCTCCGACAAGTGCCAGCGGGAGAAGCGCAAGACCATCAACGGCGACGACCTGCTCTGGGGCATGACCACCCTCGGCTTCGAGGACTACGTCGAGCCGCTCAAGCACTACCTCCACAAGTTCCGCGAGATCGAGGGCGAGAGGGCCGCCGCGTCCTCCGGCGGAGCCGCTTCCACCACGCAGCAGCAGGCCGAGATGCCAAGAAACACCAATGCCAGCGGCTACGCGGGGTACGGCGTCGCCGGCGCCGGTCCCGGCGGAATCATGACGATGATGGGGCAGCCCATGTACGGCTCGCCGCTGCCACAGCAGCAGCAGCAGCAGCAACAGCATCAGATGGCAATGGGAGGGAGAGGGGGCTTTGGCCATCAAGGAGGAGGCGGTGGGGGTGGCGGCGGCGGGTCCTCGTCGTCGTCCGGGCTCGGCCGGCAAGACAGGGTCTGATGAGAAGACATCTTTGATACGCTGAAATGAGTTCATAACTTCATATAGTAACCACTAGGTGTTTCCATTAATTAATTACTTGATGGTGTATCCATGTTTAAATTGCTAATATGAGGCCTGAGTTTTGGTTAAATTGTGTCAAAGATTCAAACTGGTCAGATTCTAAATGAAGATTTAAGGTTGGTTATTTACTACTGCTAATTTTGTTGTTTTTATCTGTGATGGTGCAATGCAGTCGGTGCAAATTAAACTTATTTTGTTGTTTTGGAATTGATTCCTTAGTTAGAAGAGTAAATTGCAATTTCCACCATTTATTTTGTATCTTGTTTCACTTTGCACCATCCTAGCCAAACTAACGTTGCAATTTGCATCAGGTTTAAGCCGGTACCATGGCCATCTTGAGCTCTCCATCTCAGACATCTTGGTGTGCTAGTAATAGATGAGCACCGTCGGCTATGCGCTCGAGCACGACGAGCTCAAGATGGTCATGTTACCAGTTTGCCACTCTGGTTCATGAAATGATGTTGCTAGTTTGTCAGTCTATTTTTTGCCTCCAGTGAGCAAACTTCCTTCTTCTTAGCTTCAATAGCTATCCGGGAAGAAGGTATTGTGGAAACATGGGGGCAGTTTTTTTTGGAGGCACCATTCACCCTCCCCTTTGTTGCCATTTCTGATCCTACATACATTCCTATATATGTTGTTCTTTTGTAGTATAGAAGCAACTCAAAAATGAGCAGTTCTGTTGCCCCTTAAAGCTAAAGATTGTGATGTCTACGATGCAAACCTGGAAAAAAAATCATATGCCATGTTAGCAAAATAATATAAATGCAGCTAAAATACTCTCGCGCAAGCATCCATCAGCGACGCCAAGATTAAAGACCCTTTTCTTTTATATTTTTGTAATAGTCATATGTTGTAATTTGTTGTAATATTTATGTTGGAATTCTTAATCAGGGGTTTTCTCACAAAGAGATGTAATTAACAGAATTTTATGTAAATGCATTAATTCTGGAAGTAATAGACCCACATTACCTGATTCCTTTGCTTCATTCTCAATTAAATTTAATTAACTTGTCTCTAATGACGCGGACGTGGGTTCACGTTCATTTTCCTGTCATCAACATGTGCGATGAAATACACACATGTAGTAGTATTATTCAAACATGCATGAATTTAATCAAATCAAATACGAAAGACAAATCACGTTGTCTCATGGATTATGTCACCTGCGCATGTGCACACCATGCGTGTTCGTTCGGTCGCCACTTACGGTATCCTGCCATGGAGCAAGCGCAAACATGCAAATGCACCGTTAGGTCATGCTAAGAGAGGGAACAAATCAATGAACAATTTACTTGCTGTAGCCTGTACGTACGTACGTAGTGTTAGTGCCTAATGAATTGCATGGATGCGTGCTTACTTGTCACAGTCGGTGTCGGTGCTGATGATGGGGATGGTGAGGCCGAGCTTGCAGCGCGCGCTCGGGAAGCACGCCGAACGACGTTACACTGGTCAAATTTAAATTGTTTGCCGTTCAATGTAAAAACAAAGAGAGGATTGTTGGCCGTTCTTTCCATCCCTGTGAATGAAGTATGGAACATGCACACAAGCGTACGTGTATTACATTCGAAGTGCGTGTACGTATAGAAAGAAAAAGAAAGGAAAAGAAGAGTAATTGATTCTTTCGTTGCGCTGCTAGAAGGTTAAAGCTAGAAACATAAGGGATATTTAAAAAAGTTATCTCCATAAGCCACTTTAAAGATACTATGAAAAAGATATTCTGTTTGTTCATTAAGTTAAAAAAATCCATCCATTTTCATGCATGTTTCCTTAACGGAGATACAAATCTGCGGTCCGTCTCTCTCTCTCTCTCGGACGTTTGAGTTGAATTCTCCCATGTTAGAATCAGGCATTACACATTGGAGAAAGATCTTCGCGTAGAAGATATTTTTGCGAGAATCAGGGACCTGTATGTAATTTCAAGAAAACACGAGATATTGCCACACCTGACTGTATGCGATTTCCGGGGACACGCGTCGGGCTCGCGCGCGCGGGGGGCAACGTGGGCGAGCGCGTGCAGGAACTCCCCCGCTAATAAGAGAAGTAAGATGTGCATGCCGGCAATGGAGGTCGATGCAGGGGAACAAGCTAGGCATCTTAACCACCAACGTATCTATCTGGTTCTGGTATCGCTACGTTGCTTTGCCGACCTTTCAAGAAAGGTACGCAGATTAATCCGGCTCGCTAGCTAGCTAGCTAGTATTGTGATCGACTGACTACAGATATAGGGGGGCATCACTAATTACAAACCAAAGGTACACACTCTGTTGCCAAACTAATTAGCCAATCTTCCCCTGTCAACCCAGCTCGCTTGCCTGAAACCAAGAAATTAAGAGAAACAGCTAGCAAAGTAGAGAAGGTATGGCCATAGTCCTGGATGCTTTTGCATCCTACGTTTCCGATCTGCTCAAGCAGGCGGCACAAGATGAGGTCGGGATGCTGTTCGGAGTCTCCGGCGAGATCGACAAGTTGGGTGCCAAGGTTGGGGACCTCAAGAACTTCCTCGCCAATGCTGATAGGAGGAACATCACCGGCCAGAGCGTGCAGGGGTGGGTGAGGGAGCTCAAGGACACCATGTACGACGCCACCGACATCCTCGATCTCTGCCAGCTCAAGGCCTTGCTCCCTCTTCGCCCACGACCCCAGCAGCCGCATCAAGGCGCTCAATCAGAGGCTTAGCGACATCAAGGAGTGGAGCGTAACCTTCAGCTTCATCAACCTTGGTTCCTACGAGGAGCGTAACAGCAGGGTGCATGTGGCCTCTCGACTATCTGCCAGCCGCGAGTCGTCGGGGGAGCTCGACCGCTCAGGTGTGGTCGGGGAGAAGACATTACTGGCAGTTGTGGGTGTCGGCGAGATCGGTAAGACCACCCTTGCCCAGACGATCTTCAACGACGACACCATCCAACGTGAGTTCAACAGCAAGATATGGCTGAGCGTCAACAAGGACTACAATACAGTGAGGCTGAGCTGCTGAGGAGAGCCATCACCGAAGCCAGAGGAGACCACCATCCTGTGGGAGATGCGAAGGCCACGCTTCAGCGAACCTTGCTGCTGCCTTGGCAGGGAAGAAGCTGTTGCTAGTGATGGATGATGTTTGGAGCCACAGAGCATGGGAGGGTGTGCTCAAAACCCCATTGGTCAATGCCACTGCTCGAGGCAGTCGAGTCCTTGTCACCGCAAGAGACGAACGAGTCGCACGAGCGATGCAAGCTGTGCAGCCCTACCACCACGTCGACAAACTAGGGCCTCAAGATGCCTGGTTGTTGCTCAAGAAGCAGGTCCGTATGCAATGAACTCGTAACCTCTAAATCACGCTAAAAAACTAATTATTAATATCGTGTTAATGCTTCACAGCAACAAAAGTGAATTGCACGAATCCTAGAGACGTATTGTTAGTAGCAAAGTAGTGGATGGTTAATATAGGATCGTTGATAGTAATCGGGAGTGAATAATTGTAACGCACAGCGAAAACTGTTTTCAAAATCTATCGTGCTCTGTTCATCCAACCTGCTAATACAATAAGAAAAACAAAGACAAGACTAGAAGAAAAATAAAGTATTTTTCTCTCTCTCAGGTACTATAATAAAAGACAGCAACTAATAAAAGATTGGAAGATGTTGCTTTTGTTTGCTGCTCACTGTTGGCAATTAATTGTTGTTCACGTGTGCTGCATACAACTATAAAGCAAAGATCTCACTTCTAGTCATAGCATGCATGGCTAGCCAAAACAAACAATCAATTATATCGTGCTCTTTTTCTCCACGTGAAGGATAGCCAAAACAAACAATCAATTATCTTCCCGTGGACCGGGGCAATAGGAATTACCAAAGCAATACCTCGCTGGATGGCACTGAGCTACTGCCCTTGCAATCCGTGTTGCATGCGTGTTGCAGCGCCTCTGCTCGTGCCGCCCGAGACACGCACACGCCGACGTGACAAATCCAAGGACGGGGTGATGCCGTGTGTTGATGCTGTTGTCTCTGGCGCGCGCGTAGAACAATGATCAAGCCGACGACGACGAACCAATCTACTGTAATTTTTTCCTGTGCGCGAGATGGCATCAAGAAAACCAAGTCGTCGCCGATTCCAAAAGATCAGAACACGCCACTGCCAATTTTTTTCAGCGACGCTGCATGCTCGTAACTTCCACCAATCAAAGCGTCCAGCCGCCGCTCACTTTTTCTCTTTTTTTTTGTTCGCACCTTCACGGCTCACGCACACACTTTTTCATTACAGCCGGCTGACCTTTTATGCAGCCTCCTACAGATACTATTTAATCTCTATTTAAAATCCTAATCTAACTTATCACTCATATAAATTCTATTTAATCTCTACTTAAAATCCTAATCCAACTCATCTAATTAGACTTAGACCTTTTTACCTCAACTAGCCTTTTAGCCCACTAATTTTCAAGGGACCCAAAACCCTTCCTAACACATGTTTTTCAAAATTCTAACTTTCCTAACACGTCACGTGTTGAAGCCTCTAAGACCGCACCTCCCGTAGCTTCTCCACGTAACACATGTTTTCCAAAATTTCAATTTTCCTAACACGTCACGTGTCGAAGCCTCTAAGACCGCACCTCCTGTAGCTTCTCCACGTATCATCCACCACGTATCGTAGCCTCTGGATCGCATCTCCGTAACTCCAACACGTATCATCCATCTCTGATCTCTATGCACCCTAAACATGAGCCCGACCATCTCGCATGACATTCTCGACCGTTTGGACCTCAGATCTCCCCATTCTAGTCCCGGTCCTTCTCGTCACCGACCATAATCGCCTTCATGCTCAACCTGCACATGCAAAGACCAAAGAACATTCTTCTGGTACAAGTTCATCCCAACTTGACCAACATCAATTTATACGCACACACGCAACACAACTCGCATAACAACGCTCAGCAATATTACCAAATATTTATTATCGTAAATTAAGCATTATCAATTATTTATCACTAAAATATTCTAGATCTAACCATATGGTCTAACAGTTAAAAACTACGTTGATCCTACACTTGTAGAATATCAATGACAATCAGTGCGACGTGAATAATTATAATCCGCAATAGAACTTTTTTTTCTGTCAGCGTCTTTTCACATGTCAAACACAGCACGAACATAAAGAAAAGACAGCGAAGAAATAAAATAAAATAAAATTTCTCACTCCTGGGCACTATAGTAATTACTACTATACACTGTAGCAGATACTATTCAATACTGTAGCAAATCACTATTTGTTAAACGTCATCTAGATGTTTCCTTCCTATCTATCATCCAGATTTAGTACCATTAAATTAGAGATCCAATGACCATGAATTCTCTCTTATCCCCTGAATTCTACCCTCTCCCTTGAAAAAATCCCCTCCCTTTAAAAACAAGAGGTCGCTTGATTTCTAATCCAAAGGTTATATATTTGAATAATAATTAGGAAAAAAACATCCGGATGATGTCTAGACTCCTACTGATCACCTTGATTAATTAATTAAGACTTGATGACTTGATTAATTTACAAAGACTTGAGTCACCGCTATGTCTTGGATTGAAAAGTCTTCCACGTAATTAGCTATCCCTAATCTCCTATCCCACTAATCACATCCGCCCGGCCACTCTCGGCTGGAGCACAAAGCATGCATGCAGCGTTCAAACTATTAGAGCGACAGAAATGTATATATCGTAATAGGTCTTAAGATGAGTTTTACCTAATTATTAAGGCGGACTCATTATATTTAAGACCACCCCTCGGTTTTAACAAGGGTCCTACTCAGCAGTAAAAAAATATATATGGTAATTGGTAATTAGCTGGTGGGGAGAGAGAGCAACAAGATTAAAAAAAATTGTATTTTAATGCTTATGGCCAGGTCTTTAACTTAACTGCTTGAGAATCGGTCTCAAGTCTTTTTTATTTATGGCCTGCTTAAGATCAACTCTGTAATATATAAAATCGACCTTAAGATGACTTATAATCTCACATTTACATATACTCCGAATGCCCTAGCTCTTGACTCTCGGCCCACTGTTTGTCGGACCATGGGCCGCCTCCTGCATGCACAGCGAGGCGGTTGGATTTTTGGTGCGTTTTGCCACACGTCGCGGCTCCATAGGCTTGTTGTGCACCGAGGCGTCCCTTTGTCCCGGCACCTGTCGGTTGTGCGCTCTCGTTTGGCGAATTTTGGACACATCTGGCACCCTAGTATCCTAAAATTCCAAATCTGGCTTCCGGTGCAAAAAAATTCCAAAACTGGCCCCCTCCCCGACCGCGCGATCACCCAGCGTCGACACCTGGCCAATCGTGCGGTCCGGGACCGCACGATCAAGATTGTGAACGGGTCGTGCGGTCGGGACCGCACGACCGCCCGCCCCCACCGCACGACCCGCTCGGCCGCACGATCGCCCCCTCGGCCGCATGACCCGCCTCCGACCGCATGACCGCGCCACCGACCGCAAGACGTTTGATGATCACGGCTAATTTTTTAGGGTTTGATATATGTATTTAGTATAAGAATTTATATGTATTATTAAGTTATTTATAATAAAATAAATTTACATATATGAAATGGTGTTTGAAAAATTTGAAAATAATGTAGAGTCCAGTTTATAGCTTATGTAATTTTGTTGCATTTTAGAAAATATAAAATTTTGTTTGGTAGAGTACGAACGAAATATGTGTGAAGTAATGATTGATGTATTTGTGATTTTGTAGATTGTCGACCGTGAAAAATATGTTGAACCGACAATAACATTTTTGATCATGGTATGTTGTTTTATTGTAGGAAATTTAATGAAATTTTTTTGAGGACAACTGTGATAAGAACAATTGGGCGAAAGGAAGGAAAGTGATATTTAACAGCTGGGAAAAATGAATGTGAAAAGATGAGGAGATTTTATGTCGATAATTAAAATACACTTCATAATAAATGATATGTTGAACTAGATGTGAAGTAACGATTGGTGTATTTGTGTTTTTTGTAGATTGTTGACCGTGAAAGATATGTTGAACTGAAAACTCGTAAGGCATCTGCGCTGACCGCACGACCCCTCTGCCGAACGCATGACCGGTGCCGACCGCATACGACCATCAAGCAAATTTTTGTTTAGGGTTTAGTATATGTACCGAATTTTTTCTATTTTAGCCCTTTTTTTGAAAAATATAGTTTAATGTCTTGTTGTTGTTTTGCAGACATTTGTGTGCTTGAAAATGTGAATTTTGCATGTAATGATTTACAATTTTGAACTGAGTAGGCATGATTTCCCTGTTCTTTTCTATATGCGAAACTAATCAATTATGCAGACATTCTTTGGAGCAAGCATGGGTGGGCAACATTATGCACTCTATTAATTTGTAGTTTAGTGAAGCACCGATACGCAATACCGTCATACCGTTAGTCTCAAGTGCAGTCGATACAGCTAGGCAAACACAATACAGTGCATAATAATAGGATTGCATAGACCGTAGAACACGTAGGTCTATTACATTTTGTCTACTGGGTGTAGTGTTGTTGTTTCCCCTTTCTATTGGGCCCTGAGGATGGCTCCGCTGCATCATTCTTCCTGTCACTCTTGGTCTTGAGAGCTGCCTCATGAGCTTGCAGCGCATCCTCCTTGCCCTTCAGATGGATTTATGCCGCCCTCACGCGGCGCTCTTGCTCAAGCCGCATCTGTCGTACCACCTCGCGAGCCTGAGTCATCTTGACAAAGTATTGTCCTTTGTTTTCCACCTCCACTGCCTCGTTATTTGGCCATGCCGGCGACACCCGATCAACCCATTCGATGAACGTGCAAGCCTGTGTGTGGCGTGGTAGATGTCATGGATCAAGTTGAAAAATGATAACGAGAAACAAATGATTTAGTTGTCGTCGTTACCACGAAGTCGTCATCCGTGTCGGACACTTGAAGAACCTACGGTAGTATTTGGCTCGTTGTACTCGATCCGTCTGCACTCCCAACATCGCCCTAAAGCCGCAATGGCACTTCGGACGCTCATGCCACTCCGGCACTCCAAATGGGTTGGACCTCCAGGAAGACATTGTTGTGTAGTAGTATTGTGATGGCTTGAGGAGGAGATGTGGTATGGAAGACATAGGAGGCCTTTATGTAGGCATGTTAGCTGGTGCAGTGGGCATAGTCTATGGAGAGGATGTCGTACGAATCTTTTCGCTTTTTCAGGATTCCAGTGCAGCAATAAATGTTTCTATGTAGGCTTTTCAGAGCCTATAGTCTCGTAATAAATTCATAGTTAGTAGCCTTTTCAGTCGTGTGCAGGAAACAGCTCGTAGCCTTTTCCAGGATTCCAGTGTAGCAATAAATGTTCGTACGTAGGCTTTTCAGAGCCTGTAGTCTCGTAATAAATTCATAGTTCGTAGCCTTTTCAGAGCCTGTAGCCTCCACAAGGTGTCAAACTTTTGCTTCTGGTTCTGCAAAGCTGCCCTCTTTTGTCATGTCACTGCGCAAAGCTGCCCTCTTTTGTCATGTCACCGCAAAGCAAAGCCCTCTTTGTCATGTCATTTGCGCAAAGCTGCCCTCTTTGTTATTTCACCGCAAAGCTGCCCTCTTTGTCATGTCACCGCGCAAAGCTGCCCTCTTTGTCATGTCACCGCAAAGTCGCCATCTCGCTTTGGTCATTGCAGAAGTCATTCCGTTCGGTATAAATAGCACGGTTGGGGTCCCATGGCATTGTACGCAGAGAACCCTGTAAATCGAACAACGAAGTACATTATCTTCCGTGGTGAAAATATCATGTCGGAAGCGGATGGGCGGTCGAATTTGATCACCGGAAGACCTTCCTTACAAAGAAGGAGATCTTCGATGCACAGTACCGCTTGGTACCAAGGCGGCGTGCTCAATCATCGTGGCCGAAATGTAGACACAATGAGTACGCTGTCGTGCAGGTCCTGGATGGCCCGTTCAATGGCGGGCGACGTTTCTTCCGATGCCCATGCTCTGAGGTAGAAAGTAGTAATACTACATTTTTTGTTATTACTTATGGACTCTTCATGTTTACCGTCCTTTCCCGCAGATGGCAAAATGCGACTTATCCCGCTGGATTGACCCTCCTCATGAACGGTATATTGTATATTATGTGGATACATTATGGCAGCGAATATTGGAGTTGGAGAACCGAATCGAGACTCTCAGTGAGGATAACAACCACCTCCGCCAACAGATGCAACGCGAGAGGGGCAACGAGGAGGTCGTCAACATAGGAAGCTCTTATGATCCCACATGTTGCCGCGCGAACCCTAGTTGCATATGTGCGTACCACTTCCACGACGGCCAGCCACGTCCGAGACGCCCCCCTAAGCAACACTCCATGTGGGTGCCACGAGGCTCATTTGACATATAGGCAACGAGGTGTATGGTTGTACCTTGAACCAGTATGAACGCTTTCTACGATATGGAGTAGACAGAGTGATTAAGTTAGTAATATGTCGTATTTAATTTCTTGCCTGTAGTAGTTGACATATTTTACATACGTGCAATGTATGTGTTGTTTCTTGTTGGCAGTGCGTGACCCGTTCGTATTCTGTGGGCTCCATGACTTTAGGCCCCCCTGAGCCTATAAGAGGGAGCCATTCCTCACCTAGCCCCCCGCATTGTTCTCCCTCGGTTAGTACGATTGTTTTGGGTTCAGTCAAATCGTGCAGGCATGTTTGACAATATTGTTCTCCTGAAACGCAGGAAGCCCCCGACGGTTGCCAATTCTGGCTGTGGGAGGATGAAATGGGCATGAGGACCGACATTGCGAGGCATGAGAGAGTTGTCGTGGGGGGTAGCGACCCCGTCGAGATGCGCCATCGTTTTGATAGACTGGAGTGGAAGATTAATTTAATGTTGTGTGCTATTTTCTTTCTTGTGTTTATTGTTATCGTTAAGGTGTAGTGTTGGAGGTTATTATTGTGTTTATTGTTATCGTCTGTCTTAGTGCTAGAGGGTTAATGTATGTTTCTGTGAATCAAGCTGTAAATAAATAATTTGCAAAACATGCCATGGATATGTATTACACATACATACATTTCATAAATAGTTACAACAAACTATGAGACGTTACGAAATCAGAATTACAAAAGCTCATTATGGATCTCGTTGTCGCCTCCTCGGACGGCGTATGTGCTCCTCAGAGAAGGTGAACCTGCTAGGGGAGTGCGGTGCATCTCGAAGGTCGTACTGCGTGGCCTGCGTCCGAGGTGGTGCTGCGTACGACTGCGTGGGGAGGTCCGTCGGATGGCCGAGAATAGAGCTCAGCCAATCGATCGACGAGGGGTCTATGTCCTATTGAGATGTTACATCTGAATTACGCCATGCACAGCGTTGTTAGTAATAAATAGTAATATCAAAAGGCATTTACCTGCGTAGGCTGAAATGCCGATGACCCACCGTACTCCTGCACCGTGTAATCTTGGTAGGTCTGGCCAAACCACTCGTCTTTGCTCTGCAGTCGGATCGACCACCATGGGCGAACGCGGGCAACGGCACCTCCGACTGCTGTGCCGAGTCAGGGTCGCTGTCTGGAGATCGGGCCCGTCGGCCAGGCGAGATTGTTCGTTCCCCCGTACTCCTCCGTGATGACGATGGCTGCAGCAGGGTGCTATCCTGTCGCAATTGCTGCAAGAAAAATATGGGGTTAGAGATAAATGGCAAACGAGTGCATGAACAAATAGGTCGCAAATCACGTACCGCCGGCCCGAATCGCGTGGACGACGAGCGAGCGGGTCGGGTCGATCGCCGGCGGCGACGGACGTGACGATGATGGACGTGCTGATGGCACTGCTGACGGTGGCGCGGAGGGGGGTGGTGGTGGTCGCCCCCGTCCGCGACCGCGTCGTGCAACAACATATCTCTGTGGCCGACCACAACCGATGGTCTCAGACGCAAACTGGCGTCATCATAGATGTTGCGCATCGAAGTGAGCAGGCGATCAATCGAATTTGCCCACCCACGATGGAGAGCCTGAGCTGCCTCGTCGTGGATACGATGCAATCGGTCGAACTGCAGTTACACAAGTAACCAGTTAAAACATAATCGTGCATATGTTAATTACATACTAATCTCTTACCGTCTCGTTGTGTCGTGCCGCCGATGTCGGCCGGACCGCCTCTGCAGCCCTCGTATGATCTCAATCGACGCCGTGGCGGCGCCCAAGAAGCCTCATCGCGGTGCGTGGAACGTACCACTCGAGGTATGTGCTATACGTGCCGAGGTCGTACGGCCGGGTCTCATCCACAACCATCGTGTCCGCGTGGTCACGCCACATGTCCGCCCACCCCGCTGTACGCCTCTCGCCTTCATTCGCCGCCTCTCCTCGATTGCCTGCAAGTTAATTGCGACATCCATAATTAGTAGGGGCACAAAGTAATGCATTAATTAAAGTTACCATGAAATCACATACCGGTGGGTGGTGGGTGCAAGAGGGCGTCCTGGCAGGGGTGGGACAACCTGGTACATGCCGAACTGCCTCATGACTCGCTGCGGGTTGTATGGCTCGACGCAGTGAGAGAACACCAAGTGGCAAGTCGTCAACCAGTACATGTGATCCTGCCCGCACTGAGATGATAATCCGTGGGGGGCCGTGTCCATAATGAACGGTGGAGTCCATGGCCACCAGACTATCTCTACCTCGTGGAGTGTCTCGAACATGTTGTGGAACTCCGGGTACGCACGTCTCGGTCTCTCCTTGGCCCACCGCAACCGAGCATGTGTCCAACGTGTACCCATGGTGGGCCCATCGACGGCGTCGTCTCCATTACCAACTCCGTACAAATGCAGGCTGAACTCGTAAGGGTGCACAGAAGTACCAAAGTAAGGCCTGCCAACGGGGATCCCACGACCACAACTGAAGAAGAACGTAGCACACGGCTAGGACCGGCTCGTTGGCCGTAGTACGCTGTGAGGCATCACACAAACCTCGGTATGTGGCGCTAAGAACAGCTGATCCCCAGCTATAATGTGGCACCTCACCAGGCCAGCCATCCGCCAAGGACTCCGCTAGATGTATGTAGCTAGGCTGCACTGAATCTCCAGTGGTGCTAGGGAACAAGACCCACCCGAACAGAAATAGCAGGTACGCAACGAAGTGTGTCCGCACCTGGTCCTCATGTGCGAGAGCAGTACATATCATGTACCGACGAAGCCAGCCATGTGGCACACCAGCTACGTTGTCCGGGATCGGATGACCGAACCGCTGAGCCAGATGGACCTTCCAATCTGCAGCCTTCGGGGGTGGCACTACAGCAGCACCACGGAGGGGTAGACCTGTAAACATTGTCACATCCTGCAGAGTAACCGTCATCTCGCCCCAGCGGAAGTGGAAGGTGTGAGTCTCCGGCCTCCAGCGATCAACAAGAGCGGACAAGAACGGCGATCAAATCGCAGCGCGCGGCGGTACATCCAACATGCGGGCAATGGGCGCAGCCGGTGTACCGCAGAGTGGGATGTACCGGTGGTCGAGGCCAAGGTGCTCTGGGCTCCTAAGGATCAAGCTCGGAGGCCCGTCTCCCGACGACCACGATAGGCATCAGTGCCGCTCATCCCACCGGGGGTCAAGCAACTCGTAAGCCATCTCCTGCCAACAAGAAAAACAAGTGAGTCTACATTGATAATATAATGTGCAACAAATGTGAGAGACCATGTGGAGGTCATCCCATTGTGTATGATGAGTAATTGACATCTGTTTCCAAAAGTCGAGTTTGAGTTGGTTTGTTCGGACCAAGACGTTGCATGGTGTAACGGGCTCGGTCGGACTTTGATCAAACTTAGTCGTATGGGTTAGGATGTATATTCTGATATTGCGACATGTTTGATTTTATTTATGCTATTTACGCGTTCATGTATCGAGCGGTGCTATGTGACGTGTTTTCTTGTCTCGTGTCTCGCAGGACAATGAGGCGGAGTCGTGGCGAGACACGGTGGACCGGACTAGGCGCAGGTGGCGCTGAGGTCAGAACGGTCATGATGTGTCAAAGACGACGTGGACTCGACGTGGTTGCGAGGCGTGCGAGGCAAGGAGCGCGGAAGCTTCCCGGAAGGTGCAGGAGGGGCGAAATGGTCATTTCGCAAGGCTGCACAAGCGGGAGACGGCTCCGTTAGGGTTTAGCCGGCGTAACGGGTTGGAAACCCGTTAGCCAAGGGCTATAAATAGAGGTTGGGGGCTGCATACCCGTTAGGACACAATAGAGAGAGTTAGGGTTTTAAGAGTTCATTTCTTGTGTGTTGTGTTCCTCCCAAGAAGCATGTGAGGCTCTTGGTGTTCTTGAGGATGGAGAGGGAGAGGATGGATTGAGAGTCTTGTAATCATTCGTCTTGCTCTAATGTCCATGCGTATGGGGACTCCTATGTAATCCTTGTTTTGGTTGGAATGAATTCTAAAGATTTTTGAGAGATTTTGTGTTGAGATGGGTTGATTTCTTTTCTTTGTTCTTGAGTCCTTTGCTGCCCTCAGTTCATTTCTTGATCTTTGTTTATCTCTGCCGATTTTCGTTTTGACTGAGAAGCTATAGGTCTATCTTTGTTTCTGAACTGGGATTTGCTCAGAAAGCCTACCTGGCCAGTCATGTCTCAAAAGCAAAGTTTTTGATCTAGTTCTCTGATGAAGAAGTGGACACTCAATCCTTTAATATTTCGGCAGCAACTGCAGTCCTCACTGCTTCAGTCTCCAAATTCTTCTGGTTCTCAGTCTTGTGGTTTCGGATAGTAATCAGTCCGTAGCTCAGTCATTTGTTTCCAGTCCTTTCTATTTGGTTACTCTTTCCTCTCTTCTCTTCAGTAGTGTGTTGATCAGACTGTTTTCAGCCAGCTCTTCGGCTCTGTAATTACAAGCAATTGCAAGTTCTTGCACCTTCTTTTGATCTGCTGTCCCTTCTTGCAATGTGCTGTGATGGTTTGGCTATGCTTTCTTTTCTTCTTTAGTGTTCACATTGCCTCAGTTATTGGCAGCATGCAGCCTCCTTTTACTACTGCCGAACTACTCTTCTGTAGTGTTTAATTCTTTTTGGCTTTGTAGTACTATGTTCAGCCATCTGTTCCCTGCAGATTAGTTTGCTTTTGTTGGTACTCCTCCCTGCCGAATGCTTTACTTTCTGCCGACGGAATGGCTTTGGTCAGTGTTGGTCTACAGTCTTGCTCCAGCATGAGTTTCTCCCTTTAGTGCTTTTCTTTTTTTCTTGTGCTGATCTTTAGCGATTTTGCATGCAGATCAAACGGCAATATTTTCAGCTGAAATTTTTACTGACTACTCTCTGATTTATGCTGAATTTTTCAGTGTCGCATGCGTTCCAAATTTCAGCAAGGTTAATTTTAATTTTCTGTAAGGTGCTTTATTTTGCTTCTTTTGAAAACAGTGTACGAATTCTTGGGGGCGATTTTAAAAGAGAGCGACATTCACCCCCCTCTGTCGCCATTTCGGTCCTACAATTGGTATCAGAGCCGGTTAGCTCTTCTTGATAGATCTTTAACCGGTCTCAAGAGCCATGGCGACGGACAAATACTCGACCAAGCCCCCGATCTTCGATGGGATGGATTTTCCATTCTGGAAGAGTCGGATGGAGACCTACATCCAGGCTCAGGGCTACGCCATCCGGCGAAAGGTCAAGGTCCGTTTGTTGTTCCGCCGATGAGAACATCAATGCCGTGAATTTGGGCGATGTGGAGGCAAACGCAACGGCGAGGAACATCATCATTCGTGGATTGAGCGAGGTTTAATTCGATCGCATCTCTCACCGACGTCGGCCTTTCGATATTTGGGTGACCTCAATGCTTACCATGAGGGCACCACCCAAATAAAGACGGTGCGACAAGACCGCCTGCCGAATACAAACAAATTCGAGATGCTTGCCGGTGAGTCCTTGACGAGTGCTTTTCTCGCTTTCACAAGATTTTGAGCAACCTCCGAGCCGTCGGTCTCACATACTCCGACTCGGATAACGCCGACAAATTCTTTCTCGCACTCGATCTTCGGGTTTGGGAGATGAAGGTGACTACCATCAAGGACACCACGGACCTCTCGACCACGACTCTTGACGCGCTTTACTCGCTACTCAAGACTCACGAGATTGACATAGTCTCGTCGGTCAAGTCTCGATCGATGGCACTAGTCACCAATCCCACTTCGGTTTCGGTTCTTCCGTCGATTCTCTTTGCGGGTTCTCCTAGCTGCTCTCGTGACGAATCGATGATCGCTTAGAGCAGCTAGAGGATGAACAACTGGCCCTCCTAGCTCGGAAGTTCTCCCATGCTTACAAGAGGAGGAGGGACGGAAAAAGAAGAGGACCAGTGATTTGCTTTGAGTGTGGTGGCCCCAACCACATTCGAGCAAACTGCCCCAAGCCGGGAAGGGCAAAGGAGACTACGGTTCGGGCAAGAACGACTACCCCGACAAGAACCGCAACAAGAAGCCCCCAGCTCAGACGCAAGGCAAGAAGACGTTCCGCGACTTTGGGAAGGCTAAGAAGCTCTTCCACCGCGTTCTCGCCGCCTTCGACGACCTCGACCTCAGCGAGGTGGAGGGATGGAGCGACGATGACGGGACGGGTGACCAAGATCCCAAGAGCGGCGACGACTTCTCCGGCATGTGCTTCATGGCCCTCGAGGGCGAGATCAGCGACAGCGACCTCTACTCCGACTCCGACGAGGTATGTCCCTCCTATGACCAACTAAATGAAGCGTTTCTTAAGTTAGGAGGATTTCATGCTAGATCTAGAGCTAGATGTAGCGAGTTGGAGAAGGAAGTAGATCGATTGTCACGAGAGCTTACTTCACTTATATCTGCTCCCTCCCGTGACGACTGTGATACATGCATTGCCTTGCTTGGAGACATGGAGAAACTAAGGACCTCTCATGCTAGTCTGTCCTCTGAGCTTGATGAGATTAAGGTGGAGAATGTTAGTCTACTTGCTGAGCTTGAGATGAGTAGGGTAGTTCCTGTTTCATCTTCTACTGTTGAGACTATTTCTTGCACCTCATGTGAGGATAAGGATAATGCTTTTAGAGGTCTTTATACATTGCTTCTCGATCTGCCTCGAGACTTGTGAAAGTTGTAACAATTTGAAGATGAACCTAAAATGGGCAGATCATAAAATTGCTGAATTACAAGTTTTTCTACTTGAGCCTATTGCTTCATGTGTAAATTGTCCTAAATCGATCACGAGCTTGAATCTGTTTCCAAACAGTTTCAAGAAATGATTGATCATGATAAGAAGTTGGCTCAGTTTGCTTCTAAGGACCCTGTTAGCTCACCATGCATTAGTTGTAACAAACTAAAATCTAACTTGATTGCATTGGATGAGAAATGTGTGAAGCTAACTAAGGACCTACTAGAGAAGCCACCTTGTGCTTGTAATGTGGTTGTGAAGAAGGGGAGAAGCCCCTGCAAGGTAAAGACGCCTAGCGACGAACCAACCTGCTAGCGAGAGGGCTGTCCCCTCGAGTCGGTTGTGCGTGCACAAGCCTTTCTTCCCTCTCGCCATCGGTTGTTCTTCTGCTCCTTACCTTCTGCTGCTTCTCTCCTCCTTGCTCTTCCTGCGCCTCTCTCTTCGGGAGTGTCGTTATCTTATGAACACTCTCGAGAAATTTGTAGGAGGCAAGAAGAAGCTCAACCTTATTCTAGACCGCCTAAGATTTCCAGATATAAAAAGGGTCTAGGATATGATTTTCATGAGGATGTGAGGAAGCATCCACCTGTCGTGCTCAGATCTGTAGCCGCAAGTGTGATCGAGGTCAAGCCCAAGAACAAGAAAGTTCAATTTAAATCAGCGGGCTTTGTCCAAGGGATTTCTGACAGCAAGGTGAGTTCACCTGCAGCTTCAGCCCCTCAGAAGGTGAAGTATCATTGCACCTTCTGTCAGAAGGATGGGCATTTATTTGACCATTGCTTCAAGCGCCAAGATCACGCCAAGAGACCATGTTGAGTCTCTTAGGCGTATTCGTGGTCGACCCGGACCTTGAGTGCACCTAAGACCAACACGAGGTCTAGGTTTGCTCTTGTTGGTAGCTTTGGGCGACCGAGGACTTGGTTTTCCGAGTCTTCGTTTTTCGTCCTCGTGCTCCCTCTCGTCGTGACTTCCGCCGTCCCGAGGGTAGATCTCGCTTTCCTATCGAGATGCCTACCCGCGCGTGATCGCCTTCTCGCTTGGGTGTCTTGACTCGCTCTTACAGAAAGGGCCGGACCCAAAGAATGCCTTCTGTGTCTGCTCACGCACCCTCCGCTTCTTTGAGCGATGGAGAGCGAGGGTAGTTAGAGGTCGATCGTGTGTGACTACTTCTTACGCCGACGTGTGACTCAAGATTGGGTTCCAAAATCTATTTTGATTTATCCCAAGATCGAGACTTTACTCTGCTTGACTCGTGTTCGCGGGCGGGGAAGGAAAGGTTTGTCTCAGACTCCGGTGTTCACGACACATGACCGGAGATTCACGTTGGTTTTCTTCCTAGCCCGAGCTTGGTGATGAGACTATGACCTTTGGAGACTCTTCGTGCGACGCCATCGCCAAAGGTACCGTGCGCGTTAATGACTCATTTGTTTTAAAAGATGTTGCCTTGGTAAGTAAACCGCATTACAATTTGCTTTGGTTTCCCGACCACCGATGACGGTTTCGAGGTAAGTTTTAAGAAAAATGCCCGCAAAATTGTTGATTCTTCTGTAGTCCGGTTTGCGAGATTTCTCGTTATGGGAGGATCTTCGTGCTGATTTTATTGAGTCTTCGGTGATCCTCTCGGTGTTTGGTTGCTTCGAGTCCCGCGACCTTTCCTTCCGCATAGGAGACTTGGTCATATTGGATTTGACCATTTGACTCGAGTTAGCGCCACGATCTCATTCGTGGTCTCGCGAAACTCAAGATGGTCAAAGATCTTGTTTGCGCTCCATGCCGCACGGCGGCAAGATGGTTGCCGCTTTTCATCCTCCCACACAACATTACTATGACCGATGCACCGACAACCGCTCCATATGGATACGGTTGGACCAAATCGAGTGCGCCAGGAGGGAAGTGGTATGTTCTTGTCGTGTCGATGACTTCTCGAGGTATTCTTGTGTGTTTTTCTTAGCATCGAAGGATGAGACGTTTACATATTTCCGAGGTCTTTTCAGTAGGCTTTCTGTTGAGCTTCCAGGTGCCTTATGAGCGATCCACAGTGACAATGGCACGGAGTTCAAGAATTCCTACTTTGAGAGTTTCTGTGGTGAGACAGGTGTAGAGCACCAGTTCTCTTCTCCATACGTCCCTCAGCAGAATGGCGTTGTAGAGAGGAAGAACCGTACCTTGGTCGAGATGGCCAGGACGATGCTTGATGAGTACTCTACACGCGGAAATTTTGGGTGAAGCTATAGCCACCGCGTGCCATGTTTCGAACAGAGTTTTTCTTCGGGCACATTTGCACCGCACTTCTTATGAGTTGAGATACGGGCGAAAGCCCAGTGTTTCCCATTTTCGTGTGTTTGGTTGCAAGTGTTTTATTCTGAAGTCTGGGAACCTAGATAAGTTCGAGTCACGTTCTTGTGATGGACTCTTTCTAGGCTACTCGACTTCTTCGCGGGCCTATAGGGTCTGGAACTGCGAGTCTAGCAAAATGGTAGAAACCTGTGAGGTAACCTTCGATGAGGCCAGTCCGGGGACTAGGCCCGATATCTCAGGTTCACTAGAGCAGTCTGAGACCATCTTCGTGGATGATGAGAATGATGGAGATGAGTGTTGTCTACCCGATCCAGTCCCTCATCCACCCCTTGAGGTGCCTTCTTCCACCGCACCTCGAGGTGATCAGCCTTTACCTTCTGCTTCTTCTGGAGCTAGTGGCTCTGTTCCTACCCCGTCAGGTAACGAGGTAGAGGCCACTTCTTCATCTCATCCAGGACCTCCAAGACATATTCAAAAATCTCATCCTTCTAAGCAGATGATTGGAGATCTCTTTGAACGAGTCACACGCTCCAAGTCTGGCGTGTCACTTTTCTGTCTCCACTCTGCCTTCGTAGCTTCCTTTGAGCCTAAAGATGTTTCTCATGCTCTTTCTGACGAGTCTTGGATCAATGTCATGCATGAGGAGCTGGAGAGTTTCGAAAGAAATAAGGTCTAGACGCTTGTTGAACCCCCTCGAGATCACAATATCATTGGAACCAAATGGGTGTTCAAGAACAAGCAAAGTGAGGATGGGGTAGTCATTCGAAACAAGGCTAGACGGTTGCTCGTGGGTACTCCTGTGTTGAGGGTCTAGATTTCGAGGAGACCTTTGCCCCTGTAGCTAGACTTGAGGCCATTAGAATTCTGCTTGCCTTTGCAGCTTCTAAGGGTTTCAAGCTTTACCAGATGGACGTCAAGAGTGCCTTCCTCAATGGTTTTATTGAGGAAGAAGTCTATGTCAGACAGCCTCCAGGTTTCGAGAACCCCAAATACCCTAGTCATATCTTCAAGCTTTCCAAAGCGTTGTATGGACTTAAGCAGGCCCCTAGAGCTTGGTATGAGAGGCTTAAGTCCTATCTATTGAGACATGATTTTGAGATGGGTAAAGTTGACAAGACCTGCTCATTCGCCGGCTTAATGACCTTCGTCATCAAATTTATGTCGATGACATTATCTTTAGCGGCTCTTCTCATGCTCTAGTTTCACAATTCTCGGATGTCATGAGCACCGAGTTTGAGATGAGCATGATGGGTGAGTTGACTTTCTTTCTCGGTTTCCAAATCAAGCAGACTCGGGAGGGTACCTTCTTGCATCAAGGCAAGTACACTCGTGACCTCCTGAGACGTTTCGACATGAGTGATGGAAAGCCTGTCAACCCCGATGGCTTCTGACCACACTTGACCCGTATGAGGACGGCGAGCCGCTTGATCAAAAGGAGTTCAGAGTATGATTGGCTCTCTCTTGTACCTCACTGCCTCGAGACCGGACATACACTTTTCCGTGTGTCTATGTGCTCGGTTTCAGGCTTCTCCTCGCGTGTCTCACCGCCAGGCGGTGAAGCGCATCTTTCGGTACCTTCGAGCTACCATTGACTATGGTATCGGTACTCTTCCTCCTCCTCTCATCCCTTAGAGCCTTTTCGGATGCGCACTTTCTTGGTCAGAGGATAGATAGGAAGAGCACTTCGCACCGCCAGTTCATTGGCACTTCTCTCGTTTCTTGGTCTTGAGGAAGCGATCCGGTGTTGCAGCTTCACCGCCGAGGCGAGTACGTTGTCGCACCGATTCTTTCGTAGCTGTACTTTGGATGGTCTCGACTCTGCGGGACTTTGGGTTAGCTATCGACCGTGTTCCGCTTTTCTGCGATAACACGTCTGCGATTAGCATTGCTAAGAACCCAGTGCAACATTCTCGGACCAAGCACATTGATATCAGATATCACTTCCTTCGAGATCATGTGGAGAAGGGTGACATTGTGCTCCAGTTTGTGGAGAGTGACCACCAGCTGGCTGATATCTTCACCAAGCCTTTGGATAGCACGAGGTTTTCAGCTCTGCGGGGAGAGCTTGTGGTGGTTTGTCCTTATGGACTGTTGTGAGGGGGAGCTTTGGGCTTTACTGCTTTATCATATTATTTATGCTTCTGTCTCCTTACTATTGCATCGCATCTGCGGGTGCGTTGGGTTTTAGTCCTTCTAGCATAGGTTAGAGTGTATCTCTTGCTGAGTTGCTTAGACTTCTTGCTCTTATCTTATGCTTTCAGGATAGTTGTTTCTTATCTCACTAGGTTGAGCTCACTCACTTCTTCTAGGTTCTAGCGAGGGTTGGGCCACCCTCGCAGATGCAGGTACGTGTTTGCTCTCTAGTGTGTGTTTTACTCGACAGCTGTTGTCCTGAAGTCATATGGGGTAGATAAGAGTTAGTCTGAGTCATTAGTATTCTCTATCTTATTTGTGCTCTAAGGACTGCCTGTTTTCGTGATTTATTTGCCAGCTTCTCTTTTTTTATTGCTTTGGTTCAGGGGGAGTTCATTTGGGAACTTCTAGATATTAATGTTGACATAACTCAACTTGAACTAAAAGTTGCATCTCAAGTTTAGGGGGAGCTGGATTTTCTTCATTTGATTTGTAACATAACTTAATGGAGCCTTGATTATTATCCTTTCATGACATGTTTTTCATTATATTATATCTTACCATGATTTATGCTCCATTGCTAATTTGATCATGACTTTATATGTGTAGTCAAGTCTTTGCCATGATAGGTTAATTAAAATGCTAAATTTTGACGTAATTCATGTCATGTTCATATTTGAGACTAGTCAGCTTTGTATTATCTTTTTATGATTCTTGCCATGTCAAATAGGCTGAGTTGAGTCTTGAATCTTAGCTGAGCAATAGATTGAGCTATATTAGTTTCTTGATGACACATAAGTTAGTACAATCTATTAAAAGCAAAAAGATCTCTTTTGTGCGAAAAAACTGATCTCACCAATTCCTTCTCATGAGACTGCTTGCCATTGCACAAGGCATGAACTCAGGGGAGATTTGGATGACCAAGATCATCTTCTTAAGCTCATTGCTTGAAGTGGTCGCATAAGACTTGAGGTCTAGCACATGACAAAATAACAAAAATGGTTGAAAACAACCATGATTTCCAAAAGAAAAATGTCAAATGTGCTCAATTGCTAAAATGTTCAATGTACTCCAACAATTGTATCATTCTTGAACAAATAGCACTCTAGTTGACTCAACACTAGCTTCTTGATTCCATTTAGCTTATTGACATGGCTTGCATCATTTGTGGATATCATTAGCTAGACTAAAATCTTGTTTGACTTGACTTGCTAAGCACTTTAATTAAAATTCAGAATATACCTTGTGTTGCTTAGCTTATCTTTACATACTTAGTCATGATCTTTATAGCATATTTATATGTTATGATTTGATGTAATGCATGATGGTCATTTTGGATAATTTTCATGGCTCCACATACTTAAAAATGATCAAATCAGCCTTTCATCCATTTTCATGACTTTTTCTCCTTCTTTCATTCTTGATGGGTTTATTGCCAAAAAGGGGGAGAAATTAGTGGTAGAAAAAGCCACTTCGGGAGCTTTGAGGAAAAATTGTTCTTTCTTTTGCTCCTTCTGTCGACATGGTCATTAACTTCACTCTTTACTTATGAACCATGTTAGACTCTTCAAACTCAACTTTGTGCTTTTTCGGTGTTTGTCAATATACTCATCAAGGGGGAGATTGAGAGACCATGTCGATATACAATAGAGAGAGTTAGGGTTTTAAGAGTTCATTTCTTGTGTGTTGTGTTCCTCCCAAGAAGCATGTGAGGCTCTTGGTGTTCTTGAGGATGGAGAGGGAGAGGATGGATTGAGAGTCTTGTAATCATTCTTCTTGCTCTAATGTCCATGTGTATGGGGACTCCTATGTAATCCTTGTTTTGGTTGGAATGAATTCTAAAGATTTTTGAGAGATTTTGTGTTGAGATGGGTTGATTTCTTTTCTTTGTTCTTGAGTCCTTTGCTGCCCTCAGTTCATTTCTTGATCTTTGTTTATCTCTGCCGATTTTCGTTTTGACTGAGAAGCTATAGGTCTATCTTTGTTTCTGAACTGGGATTTGCTCAGAAAGCCTACCTGGCCAGTCATGTCTCAAAAGCAAAGTTTTTGATCTAGTTCTCTGATGAAGAAGTGGACACTCAATCCTTTAATATTTCGGCAGCAACTGCAGTCCTCACTGCTTCAGTCTCCAAATTCTTCTGGTTCTCAGTCTTGTGGTTTCGGATAGTAATCAGTCCGTAGCTCAGTCATTTGTTTCCAGTCCTTTCTATTTGGTTACTCTTTCCTCTCTTCTCTTCAGTAGTGTGTTGATCAGACTGTTTTCAGCCAGCTCTTCGGCTCTGTAATTACAAGCAATTGCAAGTTCTTGCACCTTCTTTTGATCTGCTGTCCCTTCTTGCAATGTGCTGTGATGGTTTGGCTATGCTTTCTTTTCTTCTTTAGTGTTCACATTGCCTCAGTTATTGGCAGCATGCAGCCTCCTTTTACTACTGCCGAACTACTCTTCTGTAGTGTTTAATTCTTTTTGGCTTTGTAGTACTCTGTTCAGCCATCTGTTCCCTGCAGATAAGTTTGCTTTTGTTGGTACTCCTCCCTGCCGAATGCTTTACTTTCTGCCGACGGAATGGCTTTGGTCAGTGTTGGTCTACAGTCTTGCTCCAGCATGAGTTTCTCCCTTCAGTGCTTTTCTTTTTTTCTTGTGCTGATCTTTAGCGATTTTGCATGCAGATCAAACGGCAATATTTTCAGCTGAAATTTTTACTGACTACTCTCTGATTTATGCTGAATTTTTCAGTGTCGCATGCGTTCCAAATTTCAGCAAGGTTAATTTTAATTTTCTGTGAGGTGCTTTATTTTGCTTCTTTTGAAAACAGTGTACGAATTCTTGGGGGCGATTTTAAAAGAGAGCGACATTCACCCCCCTCTGTCGCCATTTCGGTCCTACAATTGGTATCAGAGCCGGTTAGCTCTTCTTGATAGATCTTTAACCGGTCTCAAGAGCCATGGCGACGGACAAATACTCGACCAAGCCCCCGATCTTCGATGGGATGGATTTTCCATTCTGGAAGAGTCGGATGGAGACCTACATCCAGGCTCAGGGCTACGCCATCTGGCGAAAGGTCAAGGTCCAGTTTGTTGTTCCCGCCGATGAGAACATCAATGCCAGGAATTTGGCTGATGTGGAGGCAAACGCAACGGCGAGGAACATCATCATTCAGGGATTGAGCAGAAGCGAATTCGATCGCATCTCTCACCTGACGTCGGCCTTCGATATTTGGGTGACCCTCAATGCTTACCATGAGGGCACCACCCAAATAAAGACGGTGCGACAAGACCGCTTCAGCGAATACAAAGAAATTCGAGATGCTTGCTGGTGAGTCCCTTGACGAGTGCTTTTCTCGCTTTCACAAGATTTTGAGCAACCTCCGAGCCGTCGGTCTCACATACTCCGACTCGGATAACGCCGACAAATTCTTTCGCACTCGATCTTGGGTTTGGGAGATGAAGGTGACTACCATCAAGGACACCACGGACCTCTCGACCGACTCTTGACGCGCTTTACTCGCCTCAAGACTCACGAGATTGACATAGTCTCGTCGGTCAAGTCTCAGTCGATGGCACTAGTCACCGATCCCACTTCGGTTTCTGGTTCTTCTGTCGATTCTCTTTGCGGGTTCTCCCTAGCTGCTCTCGTGACGAATCGATGATCGCTAGAGCAGCTAGAGGATGAACAACCGCCCTCCTAGCTCGGAAGTTCTCCCATGCTTACAAGAGGAGGAGGGACGGAAAAGAAGAGGACCAAGGATTTGCTTTGAGTGTGGTGGCCCCAACCACATTCGAGCAAACCGCCCCAAGCCGGGAAGGGCAAAGGAGACTACGGCGGTTCGGGCAAGAACGACTACCCGACAAGAACCGCAACAAGAAGCCCCCACTGGACGCAAGGCAAGAAGACGTTCGCGACTTTGGGAAGGCTAAGAAGCTCTTCCACCGCTTCTCGCCGCCGACGACCTCGACCTCAGCGAGGTGGAGGGATGGAGCGACGATGACGGACGGGTGACCAAGATCCCAAGAGCGGCGACGACTTCTCCCAATGTGCTTCATGGCCCTCGAGGGCGAGATCAGCGACAGCGACCTCTACTCCGACTCCGACGAGGTATGTCCCTCCTATGACCAACTAAATGAAGCGTTTCTTAAGTTAGGAGGATTTCATGCTAGATCTAGAACTAGATGTAGCGAGTTGGAGAAGGAAGTAGATCGATTGTCACGGAGCTTACTTCACTTATATCTGCTCCCTCCGTGACGATCGTGATACATGCATTGCCTTGCTTGGAGACATGGAGAAACTAAGGACCTCTCATGCTAGTCTGTCCTCTGAGCTTGATGAGATTAAGGTGGAGAATGTTAGTCTACTTGCTGAGCTTGAGATGAGTAGGGTAGTTCCTGTTTCATCTTCTACTGTTGAGACTATTTCTTGCACCTCATGTGAGGATAAGGATAATGCTTTTAGAGGTCTTTATACATTGCTTCTCGATCTGCCCGAGACTTGTGAAAGTTGTAACAATTTGAAGATGAACCTAAAATGGGCAGATCATAAAATTGCTGAATTACAAGTTTTTCTACTTGAGCCTATTGCTTCATGTGTAAATTGTCCTAAATCGATCACGAGCTTGAATCGTTTCCAAACAGCTTCAAGAAATGATTGATCATGATAAGAAGTTGGCTCAGTTTGCTTCTAAGGACCCTGTTAGCTCACCATGTATTAGTTGTAAGAAACTAAAATCTAACTTGATTGCATTGGATGAGAACTGTGTGAAGCTAACTAAGGACCTACTAGAGAAGCCACCTTGTGCTTGTAATGTGGTTGTGAAGAAGGGGGAGAAGCCCCCGGGTAAGGTAAAGACGCCTAGCGACGCGAACCAACCTGCTAGCAAGAGGATCTGTCCCTCGTAGTCGGTTGTGCGTGCACAAGCCATTCTTCCCTCTACTACTGGTTGTTCTTCTGTTCCCTTACCTTCTGCTGTCTTCTCTCCTCCTTGCTCTTCCTGCGCCTCTCTCTTTCGGGAGTGTCGAGATCTTATGAACACTCTCGAGAAATTTGTAGGAGGCAAGAAGAAGCTCAACCTTATTCTAGACCAGTCTAAGATTTCCAGATATAAAAAGGGTCTAGGATATGATTTTCATGAGGATGTGAGGAAGCATCCACCTGTCGTGCTCGGATCCGTAGTCAGCAGTGTGATCGAGGTCAAGCCCAAGAACAAGAAAGTTCAATTTAAATCAGCGGGCTTTGTCCAAGGATTTCGACGACAAGGTGAGTTCACCGCAGCTTTGGCCCCTCGTATATGGTATCATTGCACCTTCCGCCGAAGGATGGGCATTTATTTGACCATTGCTTCAAGCGCCAAGATCGCGCCAAGAGACCATGTTGAGTCTCTTAGGCGTATTCGTGGTCACCCGGACCTTGAGTGCACCTAAGACCAACACGAGGTCTAGGTTTGCTATCACAGGTAGCTTTGGGCAAGACCGAGGACTTGGTTTTTCCGAGTCTTCGTTTTTCGTCCTCGTGCTCCCTCTGGTCGTGACTTCCGCCGTCCTGAGGGTAGATCTCGCTTTTCCTATCGAGATGCCTACCCGCGGCGTGATCGCCTTCTTCCGGTGTGTCGACTCGCTCTTCATGGCGGGCGGACCCGGCCATGCCTTGTGTCTGCTCACCCTCTGCTTCTTTGAGCGATGGAGAGCGAGGGGTAGTTAGAGGTCGATCGTGTGTGACTACTTCTTACGCTCGACGTGTGACTCAAGATTGGGTTCCAAAATCTATTTTGATTTATCCCAAGATCGAGACTTTACTCTGTTTGACTCGTGTTCACGGGGCGAGGAAGGAAAGGTTTGTCTCAGAGACTCGGGTGTTCACGACACATGACCGGAGATTCACGTTGGTTTTCTTCCCTAGCCTGAGCTTCAGGTGATGAGACTATGACCTTTGGAGACTCTTCGTCTCGACGCCATCGCCAAAGGTACTGTATGGCGTTAATGACTCATTTGTTTTAAAAGATGTTGCCTTGGTAAGTAAACCGCATTACAATTTGCTTTCGGTTTCCCGACTTACCGATGACGGTTTCGAGGTAAGTTTTAAGAAAATGCCCGCAAAATTGTTGATTCTTCTGTAGTCCGGTTTGCGTGATTTCTCGTTATGGGAGGATCTTTCGTGCTGATTTTATTGAGTCTTCGGTGATCCTCTCCTGTTTGGTTGCTTCGAGTCCCGCGACCTTTCCTTCGGCATAGGAGACTTGGTCATATTGGATTTGACCATTTGACTCGAGTTAGCGCCACGATCTCATTCGTGGTCTCGCCGAAACTCAAGATGGTCAAAGATCTTGTTTGCGCTCCATGCCGAGACGGCAAGATGGTTGCCGCTTTTCATCCTCCCACACAAGCATTATGACCGATGCAATCGACACCGCTCCATATGGATACGGTTGGACCAAATCGAGTGCGATCGGCAGGAGGAAGTGGTATGTTCTTGTCGTGATCGATGACTTCTCGAGGTATTCTTGTGTGTTTTTCTTAGCATCGAAGGATGAGACGTTTACACATTTCCGAGGTCTTTTCAGTAGGCTTTCTGTTGAGCTTCCAGGTGCCTTATGAGCGATCCGCAGGACAATGGCACGGAGTTCAAGAATTCCTACTTTGAGAGTTTCGTGGTGAGACAGTGTAGAGCACCGCCTCTTCTCCATACGTCCCTCGGCAGAATGGCGTTGTAGAGAGGAAGAACCGCACCTTGGTCGAGATGGCCGGGACGATGCTTGATGAGTACTCTACACCATGGAAATTTTGGTCAAGCTATAGCCACCGCGTGCCATGTTTCGAACAGAGTTTTTCTTTGGGCACATTTGCACCGCACTTCTTATGAGTTGAGATACGGGCGAAAGCCCAATGTTTCCCATTTTCGTGTGTTTGGTTGCAAGTGTTTTATTCTGAAGTCTGGGAACCTAGATAATTTCGAGTCACGTTCTTGTGATGGATTCTTTCTAGGCTACTCGACTTCTTCAAGGGCCTATAGGGTCCGCAGGCTGAGTCTAGCAAAATGGTAGAAACTCGTGAGGTAACCTTCGATGAGGCCAGTCCGGGAACTAGGCCCGATATCTCAGGTTCACTAGAGCAGTCTGAGACCATCTTCGTGGATGATGAGGATGATGGAGATGAGGGTTGTCTACCCGATCCAGTCCCTCATCCACCCCTTGAGGTGCCTTCTTCCACCGCACCTCGAGGTGATCAGCCTTTACCTTCTGCTTCTTCTGGAGCTAGTGGCTCTGTTCCTACCCCGTCAGGTAACGAGGTAGAGGCCACTTCTTCATCTCATCCAAGACCTCCAAGACATATTCAAAAATCTCATCCTTCTAAGCAGATGATTGGAGATCTCTTTGAACGAGTCACACGCTCCAAGTCTGGCGTGTCACTTTTCTGTCTCCACTCTGCCTTCGTAGCTTCCTTTGAGCCTAAAGATGTTTCTCATGCTCTTTCTGACGACGGAATGGCTTTGGTCAGTGTTGGTCTACAGTCTTGCTCCAGCACGAGTTTCTCCCTTTAGTGCTTTTCTTTTTTTCTTGTGCTGATCTTTAGCGATTTTGCATGCAGATCAAACGGCAATATTTTCTGCTGAAATTTTTACTGACTACTCTTTGATTTATGCTGAATTTTCCAGTGTCGCATGCGTTCCAAATTTCAGCAAGGTTAATTTTAATTTTCTGTGAGGTGCTTTGTTTTGCTTCTTTTGAAAAACAGTGTACGAATTCTTGGGGGCGATTTTAAAAGAGAGTGACATTCACCCCCCTCTGTCACCATTTCGGTCCTACAAAATGACAACATAATTAACAGCAAATGTAACGACAGCGAAACGTGCGGAATTTACGAACACATACATCAAATATGCACACAAATATGACCCAGACAACATCTACACATACATAATGTACACAAACAACATACAGAATGTATAAAAACATAAAATGTGCGTGACATACAGACATAGAACCAACAATACAACGTACATCTCCTCAATAATGAAAGGGACCTCGCAACACATGGCAGCAGTGCATCGCAATGCACAGAACACATCAACAACACATGGAAGGAACCAACAGGGAGTACAACAAAATATTGTATTTGCTACTACGGAGGGTTGCTTGATGTCGGCCTGTTTGGGCACTGGCTGAGGGAGTGCCCAATCGTCTTGCATAGCCTACACTTTGGCCACCGAACTCGATCCCCACGCTGGCTGTCATCCATGTCATTGCGGATGCGACGGCTTTGTCGTCTGCCACGACCGACATGCTTCAGTGCATCATTTGGTACCCACTTTACCTCCCCGCCATAATTCTCAGAGTGCATATATACCCCGTATGAATGAAACTCTGCACTCCAGGTTGCATACAAGTGCTGCATGTCGTAGTACTGTGAGATGTAGTGGGTCGACGCTGTCGCCATACCGCAGTCGCATACACATGGGAGCACGGTTTGTGAAGAAGTCAGGGCTTGTTGCAGGTGCAAGATGCTTTGTCATCAATCGTGCATACGTGTTTGCGATCCCTCTGATGTGACCCATGACGTATTTCGCTGAGGCGAACCTCGAACTTGTTCCTTAGGCCATCAATGGGCCGAGCAATGTGGGAACGACTCTTCTCCATCTTTTTCCCCATATACCGCATTACCTCGTAGTATTGCTTGTTTTCGCCGAGGTGCTTCTTCGCCATCATGGCTCTATTGACAAAATACCGACAAGACGGTTCCAGCTCTCGTCCACGATTGCCGTGATTGGTAGAGATCGACGCCTTCAAGACTCCGTTGTAAACCTCCGAAATATTAGTTGTCATGATCCCATACCGCCCCGTCGTGCAACAAAGACCACATCTTCAAGTCGTGCATTTGATTGAACCCATTGTGTGGACACCCCAACTCTTGTGGAGCCTCCTCCACGGCCTCGCTCGTGCGGACATGCTTGCTAGCCTCCCGATCGAGTTGCCTCCACAAGGTGTCAAACTTCCGCTCGGTTCGCACACATAGCTTCTAAACATCTTCATTAAGTCCTTGCTACGGAACCTTCGTGGAAGTTCGGCGCAAGATGCCTCATGCACCAACGGTTCTTCGATCATTCCACCGGAAGGGGCTGCGTCCCATTCTCGCATCGTCATAACGCAGACAAAGAAGCTCGCATTGCGGTCCGAGATGATACACACCGGGGGACGACCTTGCACTATGGCTCGCTTCACATTGGCAAGGAACCAAAGCCGCCTATCCGTATTCTCATTCTCCACAATTGCAAATGTCACCGAGTAATCGGTCATTTGCGTCCGCCGAATCGCGGTGAGGATAGTACCTTTGTACTTGCCGGATATGAACGTCCGTCTATCGTTAGCACCGGACGGCACGACCAAGCCTTGTATCGCTCGATGGAAGGCCCGAACACTCTGTCAAGAATAACGATTCGGGCCCTCAGGATGAACCCTCTCCGCTCATTAATGTACGCACTGGATTTGATTCGTGATTTGTTGCAAAGATTCTTGGGACCGTCGTCGCCTCCTCGTCACGTCCCAAACATACGGTGCGGACCTTTCGCTTCGCCTCCATGCCTTCTTGTAGCTCACCTCAATCCCTCCGAATTTGCTACCGCCATTATAACCTTCGAGAAATGGATACATCTCGCCACGATGAGGTGGCTCACCAGCCCGCAACATATGTCGATGTCATGTTGCGGTGCCTACGCATCGCCCCGCAAGCTCGCAATCGTGATCATGCAAGACCGTTATCCGAACTCGGTGCGGCGCCCTTGAACCGCGTGCACGAACTTTGCCAAGACAGACCCGTCAACACACTTCACAATGTACGTGTTCGGGTTTGACACAGGCACCGATACGTCCGGCCATGTTCACGGCGTATCTAGCAATAGCTCGCCGACAAGACTCTTATTACGGAAGCATCGCCCCAAAATGAGTGTGTCCTCGCGAACCCCATTCTCCTCCTCCGCCTGTGGCGTAACTAGGGATGCCGCCGCGTTGTCGTCGATCGGATGACACGTGACGCACCGTCGGTGGTCACAACACCACCTACCACCCTCCAATTGCAGCCGCCATCATCGCCCTCTCCAACGCCTGCTTTCTCATCCTCCTCCTCCTCGCCGCCCACTTCTTCCACCGGTCCCCAAGGTACTCATGATACCAATACGGGCGCCCACCACCTCTCCTCCACACCTTCGTTGGCCTGGAAATTCTCCGCACGCCTCCTGAGGTCTTCATCACCCACTTCCTCGCCCACATCTTCTCCCGCAGAAGCGTCTTCATGACCGCCCAAGATGAACCCAGGCACTACATCTCGCACAGCAACATCGTAACCACCCATGACGGATGATTCATCTCTCTCCACGAACTCGACATATACCATTGGTCCGGCATATATCGCAAGATCGTGGTTGCACACAACCTCCATGTAGTTGGCCCACGAGGCATCGTTGGTCACCTTCAGAAGTTGCCACATTCTCTCCCCTACATCACCCACCATTGAGGCATAGACTGCCTCGATCCGTAACTTCTTCCTTGCGGTGTACCGATCGAACGCCGAACGAACACACCTCCGTAGGTCAGACAAGTTCATGGCGTTCAGACCGGGTGCCCGGATCACGGTCCGTTCACAATTAGACAGGTCCGCCCCATACGGCCCGTCGCGTACGAGACCACTCCCGTAGAATACGAACAAGTCTTGAATGTCAGCCATGGCGTACCTAACATAAGTGCACAATCAACCATCTCAGTACACAACATGCAACAATCGATCATCACACCCCACGCCCCATTGTAACATTAATAAATGCGGTATTTATAAATCTATAATTTACTTCTACCTATTTTACTTCCAAATTCTACCATACATCAAATTACATATTCATTTCATTTTTATTTCCATTTCTAATACGAATGAAAATTGCATTACAACGTTATTTTATTTTCACTATTGTTCTGCATTAAGCTTGTTACAATTCATGCAAAAAATGCAATAAGTAATTTCTCTTCATTTCTTTCGTAATATTTTACTTAACGCTGTCTTCCACTAACCAATTTCATTTCCATTTTTTTTCTATTAATGCCAAATTCCCATTACATATTAAGAGCATAATCAACCATCATAGTGTAAAATATGCAATAATCGTACCATCAAACACCCACTACCGTACTTTATTTTCAATTTATTTTTACCACCTACCGCACTATATCCACTTCTTCCCTAACCGTATTAATTGTATGTTTGTAAACCTGTTACTATTGTTATCACCTACAAATGCTCTAAAAATATGTACTTTCTCACCCTCTACATATCTACAAGTTCATATTTTCGCACAACATGAAATTACATTACAATACGTATGATCTCAAAAAACAGAGTACAATATTACATACACTACAATACATCATGCCTAACATATGTAACATTTGCTACAAATACATAGCTATTAAAGATGGACATAAAATAACATTAACCAAAGATGGTTTGCTTAATTATAAACTAATGACATACATAAAATATTAGTTCCACGGGTACAAAACTTACCTCTTCTTGAAGCTCACAAGACGATCTACAACTTTTCTACTTGCCAACCACGATTCCAAACGAAATCAACTCAAATCTTCCTTCTTTCGCTCCTCAGTTTCTTCACTGCGTCCCTCGCTCTCGCTCGGTCTTCACTCTCAAATGCAAATGAGCTTCCTGTATATGCATCCGTTCTTTGAGCCATATAAATGTGCGCAGGGAGATGTGTTGCGAGGGGCCATGCAACCGGGCTGCAAACGCATGTCCCACGTCTGTGAAAAATGCAACCCGTGCTGCTGCTTTCGGCGGAGGGATTGGACAGCACGAGACGTGCGGTCGGCAGCGATTCTCGCGGTCGGGGAGGCGGGGTCGTGCGGTCGGCAGCGGGATCGTGCGGCGGGCGCGAAGACAGGCGCCGTCGGTCCCGCACCGCACGACCCGTCTAAGATGGTCGTGTGGTCCCGGACCGCACGACTGGCCAGGTGTCGGCGCCGGGTGATCGCGCGGTCGGGGAGGGGGCCAGTTTTGGAATTTTTTTGCACCGAGAGTCAGAT
Source organism: Bonia amplexicaulis (assembly GCA_036346245.1). Taxonomy (NCBI): domain Eukaryota; kingdom Viridiplantae; phylum Streptophyta; class Magnoliopsida; order Poales; family Poaceae; genus Bonia; species Bonia amplexicaulis. The sequence goes on from CM070741.1 coordinate 13,272,235, forward strand.
TTGGAATTTTAGGATACTAGGGTGCCAGATGTGTCCAAAATTCTCATTTGGCGCCCGCTCTCGGTTTGCGCAGGGTAGGCTTCCTGGAAATCACCCCTGAGTTCCTGATGTTGTTGCACCAATGTTCTAGAATTCGAGGTTTGCGGTGGCGGTATTCTCTCCGAGACTGCTGATCGCTGCTGGTCTGACTGAGATGTAAGTGCCTTCTACTGGCAGCTACTATTCGAGTACTAGTTCTTCACCTTATCATCTTAACAACACATAAGTTTGCTTTATCCTCTTCATGTCTTATTGGCAGAAAAATGTTTTACAAGGGAAGGGATACATGGAACATCATGGATCCTCTCCAATTATTAAGTTTCCGTTTCATGAATAAAGGAAGCCAAGGGATCCTTGCAACCTCAACTGCTTGTGTTATCAAGGGGTAGTTGGGTAAATCTTTTTTGCTTTGGGGCAATCGCTTGGTCTGTCTGGCAAACTCTGTAATGCTAATTTGCATTTCTTCTGTTTTGGTGGTTGTTCCGGAGTGTATGCTGATGGTTGCCGGTGACCCCGCCCAGCTGGACGAGCACGACGGAACACAGGCCATCACCGTGATGCGCGAACTCAGCACCGCGGCAAGGCACGTGCCGTGACCGACCGGCCATGTGCAGCGTCACCGTCGGCAGGTGCGGCCAGACGGCTTTCGTGCCTGACGCCGACCACATCGACGTAGTAGGGGCTGAATTCCGCTTGACGCCATGTACGGGGTCTTGGTGCGCTTCATGTGCTCCGCGTGCGGCGGCGCGTCGTCGCCGAACAGGAGGAAGCCATATATGCAAGGGGCCCGCGGGCTGGACGGAGCGGAACGACGGCGAGGGGCTCTACCGATCATGATCGGCAAGTACGCCGGGACATGAGATTCGGAGATGTGGTTGTGGATTGCTGGTAGCAAGGAAGCAAATGGAATGTTTACTACATATACAGTGCAAACATACTTAGGCAAACGACGACTGCAAATTCACTCCAGACCAAACCATCACAGACAGAGAAAAGGCAGGCAAAGGTTTACTACATATACAGTGCAAACATACTCAGGCATGCATGCTCGAGCCATGGTGGGTTAAGCACCAACCAAATGGTCTCCTTATTATCCACTCACACACAGATGTCACACACACACGCAGATGTGCCTGCCTTCCCCAAGCTTGCTAGCAGTTGCAAGGGTTGCACTTGCAGTTGGAGCCGCAGCTGCAGCCATGGCCGGTCTCGCCGGACTCGGCGGCCTTCTCAAGCTGCGGCTTCTCCGGCGCGACGCCGAGGACCACGGTGGCCTGGCTGCTGCTGCCCTTCTCTTCCAAGTCAGGGTACATCTTTCTGCAACCAGCAAATCAAATTAATTAGCACAAGAAATTCCTCACTGCTGCCGAAATACTAAATAAGCTAACAGCATACCCGCACTTGCAGCTTGAGCCGCAGCTGCAGCCTGATCCACAGCTGCAAGACATCTTTCAGATGAAGGCAGAAGAAAAGCTTAGCTTTTTGGGATGATGAGCACAATGCCAAGGCTCCACTCCTGCGCCACTATTTATAGGACTGGATTAAGGCAACCAAGTGTACAAGACAACGGTGTAGCGTGTCACCATGCTATAGGCTGTCCAGAAGGTTCTCAGTAAAGCTCAAAGGATCAACCTAAAAAATTAACCTTAAACACGATGGCTAAAACTACTACTCAGTGACGGTTTTCACTTATAGTTTGTGATTTATGGTTTATACTATAGTAACTAGCATTTCAACGGTGTGTTTTTTAAGGCGAAGTTAACAGAAAGACTGTAGTAAAAGTGTATTGAGTTCAAGTGTACCGACCAAAATTGTATGCAACTATTTTACTATGCGTACTACCTCTTGCAAAAAGTCAGAATTCAAAAATTTAAACAGTAAGCCATAAGACAGTCTAAAAGAATTCACCCTAAATTTCTTATATCGAATCTTTCTAATATGAGTTGAATCCTAATAAGTAATAACAATATATTAGCAGGACAACAAATCCAATCCATGGAACTCCTTTATTTGACGGATATTCTGAATAGAGTTCTGTACGTCTGTGTGTAGTATACCGTGTTAGAATGCGTGGTTGCGTGCTGAAGTAACAATGCGTAGATGACTTGCCTTCCCTTCTTCTGATTACAACAAGTTAATCTAAGACATAATAGGAGAACACTACCTTACGTCGTGTTATGACTTTCGCCGCAACTTCCAGCTAGCCGACAAGAAATGGGCCTTCTTTGTTCCTTGCCATTTCTTTTGCCTCAAAGCAAGTAGCTTTCAGATTAAAAAAGAAAGATTTTTATTCAGCATCCATGTATACATTGTAAAACAATTGTAATCTGTACTAATGGCATATAGAAACATAGAAAATTTTGTATATCGTGGTAGCAACAAAGTTTTATGAAGACAAGCACTTTCTTTGCATTTTCTTAGCCTCCACGTGGATGGTGATTGGCCTCTTCCCCACCTCAGGAGTTCTACTTGGGTTACAATGCACACGTCATTTTCTTGGGACGCATTCGTCCAACAAATGCCGAGTGGGGTTGGTGTGACCTGTCGGGTTTCAAGTTTGAAAGCTGGCCCCATTTGGTTGCTGCGTTTCAACATCGGAGTTTATTATATTGGGCCTGTTCTTTAAGTTAAAAGTTGGTAGTTTTTTATTTTTTGCTATAGTACTTAACTTTCAAACTAAGTATTTTCTCAATACGGGGTCTACAAGTTAAACGATCTACACATTAAAAGTCCAACATCTGTACCAACCAAAATCGTAAGTGAATATCTGTCTCTTCGTAATCTGTACCGTAAACAGCCAAAATTCAAAAATTTCAGCCAAAAATCATAAGCCGCAGCCAAAAAGAACATGCCCATTATGGGTTACAGACTTCTAGTATCTGCTAATTTAAGTTCAACCCGATGATTCATTTAGTATCCTTAATTGCAAGGCTACGGGTACTATCTATAGCCTTTGCAAAAATTTCATACAATGGTTGGCTCTCTGTGCCAACGCAGGCACAGAGTATTGTGCTGATGATAGGGCTAGAGCTTGGGTCCTGCAAATGAATGTTTCCTCTCCATCAAACATCGTCCGTTTGACTTCCTTAACGAAATCGGGGGCTTGCCATGTACACAAGACCCCAACAACCCTCGAGACATCTATCAGTCACTCCAAACCTGGAGGTAAATCAACACAACCGCTTCATCTATATTTGTTCGATTACTCTGGGTATGTTTGATATGACTACAGCTTATACCTTTTAGCTGAAATTTTTAAATGTTAGCTGTTTACGATAGAGATTACGGAGAGAGATGCTCACTTGCGATTTTGGTTGATACAGATATTGTGCTTTTAACGTGTACTACAATTAACTTGTAGACTACGTTTTAAGAAAATACTCTGTTTAAAAGTTAGGTACTGTAGCAAAAACTAAAAGCCGCTTTTAGAAGCCGTTAAATAACATGCCCTATGTCCTTTTATCAAGCTCCTATGATTGATTCCATCTGTCATGTGTGTACTAGAGTGTGAATTTGTTTTCTACTTTTTAGTTTCGTTGGGTTCTTTTCGGCTGTAGCTGATAGTTTTTTATTCTAGCACTAACGTTCGTGTAAATGAACCGAATACCGATAAGTCGATAAATCGCTTTATAAAAACTGTTATGATAAGTCATTTTAAAAAAACTATCTTATTTATTATTTAAAAATTATAAAATATAAGTCGTAATCCTATGTTTCCTCTCTATCAAACACCACAACTCTTGACTGTTTGATTTCCTTAATGAAATCGGAGGCTCGCCTCCTGTATCTACAAAAAAAGAAGGCAAGGCCAATGCAGTGAGATTCAACAATTTTTTATACGGATAATCTATTTTTTATTCAAAATTATAGGAATATATCCACGAAATTTTTTTTATAAAAATAGGCTCCAGTCGCCTAATGGTTGGGCGACTAGAGCCTTTCGCCTAACCCAGTGGTGACACAATACCTGTCACCCTACCATGGAGCGACTGCATCTAGTCGCCCTATCGTTGGGTGATTTTCATGCGGTCGCCCAATGGGGCGGCGACTAGATACTTACCCCGTGAATGTTTTAGATTTTGTCAATTTTGAAGTTTTAAACTGGTAAAAATTCTTCTGAAGTTGTAATAAAAGTCTATGTTCATTGTATGTTGTAGGTGCGTAAATAATTTTTCAAAATTTTTTTACAAACGATTGACCGTAAAACAATTAATAGATACCACGGTAAGTGATATTTTGATGCGCACTATTCGGATGTCGTAGGTAATGAGTAAAAGTAAGTACGACACAGTACTAAAAAGTTCACATGGTAAATAAAGAACGTAAGCAGTACATGAAACAATGGTGTACAATCAAGTGCCACCCTGGCCTGCCCCGTCCCCATGCCCATGTTCGCCCCACTTGGCCGTCCTCCGGTGCAACGGGTGACGACGCTCCGAAAACGTAAAACGATCAGGAGCATGTCGCACCCGCCTCTCAGCTAGTGGAGTCAGCTGCACCTCTCCGGCAGTGCCCTTCGGTGACCGGGGAGGGCACTACCGGAGAGAACCTTTGGTGCTGTCTCAGGAGGTGCAGACCCAGACGCCGCCTGACCCACTCGGAGAAGTACTGGTCCACATCCTCCGGGCTCGCGGTGGGGCCGTGTCGGGACTCGGACTCGAAATGACATGCGAAAGTAATATCGTTAGTTTCAGATATAAAATATTGTGATAAAACGGAGATCGTACGATACGTACCCTCAGTGAAGGTCATCGCGCCTGGAAAGGGGCATATGTTCCTTACACCCCCTATGTGGGTAAACCAGGGATGTATGGAGGACGCGAGAACAGCTGGCCTGGCGGTGTACGAGGCTGTCCCTAGGCAGATCCTCCAGCCTCGTCCGGGTTAGGTGGTGTAGGACATGCCCACGTGGAGCCTCCAGAGTAGTGCCACGCCGGTTGGGGCGGCACCGGTGGCCGAAACGTTTGTGCGCTGGGCGTGGGTGTGGAGACCGCTGGTAGCCTCCTATAGGACAGCAGGCTAACGATACGTCTACACCCGGCCTCCACCGCATACGTAACCGACGTTCTCCTCGTGGGTCAACTCCGCACTGTGGCGACCCTCTCCAAGATTGTGGCGGACTCGGTCCACGAGCGTAACCGACGCCACCGACAAAAGACATAAAATAAAATGATCCATCATCGAAACGACATTGCCATTTGGGAATCTTTGAAATTACATGTAACGTACGCGATGTGAGCGTCGCGCGTGAGGTGTGCGGGGTACGTGTCTGTCGGAGCGGCGATGTGTGTGGTGGGGGGGTCTACGACATGTACGAGCCCGGTACGTGTCTGCACCTGGTACCAGCGTAGGTACTCCGTGTAGTCCCTGTTGTCGTATGGGCGGTTCTCCTCCACGTGGTCGTCGAGCGCACCCTCCCACTGCGCAATCCAGGAGCTGCTTCTTCGTCATCCAGTTTGTGCCTCGTTTAACTCCCTTTCTGGAGTACCTGCATATATAGGACCAGTATGTAATGTAAGTACTTGCGAACACAGTAGTAAGTACGTACATATTTATGAGAAGCGATAACTCACGCGTGCACGTGCCGCGGAAGCGGTGGTCCGACTGGTACAAAAAGCGCCTATCGTAGTCCAAACTGCTTCATGACTCGCTGGGGTGCGTAGTCCTCCATGAAGATATCATACACGAGCTTCCGGCGCATGAGCCAGAAAGCTCGGTCACGAAAGCATAGTGTGGACAACCCGTAAGGAACACAGGCCTGCAGTGTCGTATCTACGTAAGGCTCCTAGTGCACGTCGTCGGCTGTGAGGCGGTCGAACTGCTCAACAAAAGGCAGGTACACCCGCGTGACCTGCACGTGCGCGAACTGTACCTGCAAGAAAGACAAGTTGTTAAGTACGACCATCGTTAATAAGAAGGAAATAGTTGACTGTGATAATACTTACTCGTCGACGACACCAAAGAGAGCCCATCGTCGGCCGGTCAATGTCTCCCCCCGGATACATCTCGGGCCCATACGGGCCCATGTTGTCTAGCACAGGTTGTTCGAGGCTGAAGCGCTCGAACGACCACAACTGCATCAGTAGGGGACAGCCCGCGAGGATCGTGTTCGCCTTAATCCTCGCGCACGTATCGCACAGGCCGCGGTACGTCGCAGCAAGTGCAGCCGATCCCCAGCTGACCTGGAGGGCCTCGCCGTCCGCAATCGCCCTCGCATGAGCGATAAGGTGCGCATCCACGGAGTTGCCGTGGCTAGTGGTGAAGAGCATCCAACCAAATAGCCATAGCACGTACGCCTCCAAGTGGCGCGAGACCTGGTAATCGTCTGCCTGTGGATCCATGCACTCCACCTGAATACAAACAAGTTGTTATTAGTATGTAATAGCGCAAGTAAGAGCTTCGAATACACGATCGATTGTAAAGACCACGTACCCGGTACTGTGCGAGCTACCTCAGCGATGGCCCGTGGGTCTGAGTCACATCGAAGATGTGGTAGTCATCGGCCGGTGGAAGGACCCCCTCGAATCTGCCGAGCCTCCGGTAGGAAGGCAACACCTCCCTCGATCGGAAGGCCAAGAAGCATCCCGAATGGGTGGTGGAAAGTGTGCGTCTCGGGCCGCTAACGGTCCACTAAAGCCGTCAGCAGGGAATGATCGAATGGGAAGCGTTGTGATCGCTCCACGCCCACCTCGTCCCCGCCCGCGGCCAAGGCGGCTCCATCCTCCTCCGTGGCCTGCACCATCCGGGCAAGAGGGAGTAGCCCGGTATTCCGCAGCCTGCAAACAAAGTGAAGATCAGCACGGAACGTTCTTACGGCAACACTAAAACGCTGGCGTAGTGCAAATCTGGCAGTCCAACGGGGGTCGAGTCCCCAGGCCACGCGAGGTGTGCGTGTCCGAACCACTCCCAACTCAGCCGGCTCGTCCGTGCTCCCCGGTGCCGGCACACGACGGGAAGCGTGGTGCACGTGGTCCACATGCTCGTCCAATAGCGGGTACCACCAGTCGGAGTCACGACCATCACGAGCCATACCTACAAAAAGAGTTCAACTTACCTACAACATAAACGCGTCGTCACTCACTGCAATGAACGTGCACGATTAATTTGTACCCTCAATGATGGGAACGGGGTCCCGATCTTCCAACAGGTTCTGGATAAATTCGATTTGGTGGAGTCGCGACACAAATCGATCCGACTCCGAACAACACGTCCGAACCCCGCAATCGCAGCACCACGTCTCTCGGTTTATCAACCGTGCGCTGCCGGTTGACCTTGCCAAGAAGGCTAATCCTCACCTGCGAATCGAAGAACACAAGCAAGAACAAGGAAGAACACAACCAAATTGCAGATATATTGATGAAGCACTCGAAAATTGGGGTCTCACAAACCGATGACGGCGAAACTGTTCAAAGACAGAATTAATCTAAGCAAAACCCAACCCTAATGGTGGGGGTGGCGGCTGTATATAAAGGAGTAAGGGGCGTGCAAAACCCCTGGACGCGTCCTTAATGGACTCCAACACGATACAAAGCCGAACGGCCCAAAAGACGGTGTCGCAGCACCCTGACAGATTCTGGACGTCCACTTGTTTCGACGATTCCCGTTGACTCCGAAGGAATTTTGATATGAGACCAGAGCCATTGGAAAGCTTATCTTCTCAGCTTTCCATACATATGTGGAACGTCCAAAACGGAGTCCGGATGCGATCTGGGCGTCCGTTTTAGTGCGGCCTGGTCCTGGACTCGAATTGGATTCGAAGTGGGCTTGAGTTGGACATCCAACATGATTCGACCACCCTTGCTGGACTCGTGCGCCTCGTAGCCCTTCTCCAAGTACTTCTTGATCCTCTCCATGGTTCCTAATCATAATTAAATCATTAGGTAGTAATCGATTCTCAAATGAACAAAAGAAGTACTTAGGAACGAGCTCACATGTAAATTCAATTGTCGGCGAGCTCTAGTGATTGGTCCTTGAATATCAAGTGGAGGAGTGTTGTGTATATGCGAAGAAGTGATGTCCTCATCATCCTCCCCCTCTTGAAGCGGAGTTGTCCTCAACTCAGTCTCATCTTCTTCTCCCAAGCATGGCTTCAAATCTGAAATGTTAAAGGTGGGACTAACCCCAAACTCGGGAGGCAACTCAAGTTTATATGCATTATCATTTATCTTCTCAACTATCTTAAAAGGACCAGCAGCTCTAGGCATCAATTTTGACTTTCTTAACTCAGGAAATCTATCCTTTCGCAAGTGCAACCAAACAAAATCACCGGTTCAAGTTTAACTTCCTTTCTACCTTTACTACCAAGAATCCTATATTTTCATTCATCTTTTCAATGTTTACCTTAGTAGTCTCATGCATTTTGAGAATAAAATCAGCACGCTCCTTAGCATCATTATGAACTCTCTCACTAGTAGGCAAAGGTAGAATATCAATAGGGGCACGGGGATTGAATCCATACACTACCTGAAAAGGACTTACCTTAGTGGTGGAGTGTTCCGCTCGATTATATGCGAACTCAACATGCGGCAAACACTCTTCCCATAGCTTCAAATTGTTCTTCAAAATAGCTCTCAACATGGTAGACAATGTGCGGTTCACCACCTCGGTTTAGCCATCAGTTTGTGGGTGACATGTGGTAGAGAACAACAACTTTGTACCCAACTTGTTCCATAGAGTACGCCAAAAGTGACTCAAGAACTTGGCATCACGATCTGAAACAATAGTAGAAGGCATACCATGCAAACGAACTATCTCTTTGAAAAAGAGGTCAGCAATATGAACGGCATCATCGGTTTTATGACATGGGATAAAGTGAGCCATCTTAGAAAAACGATTCACAACAACAAAAATGCTATCTCTCCCCCTCTTAGTCCTGGGCAACCCTAAAACAAAGTCCATAGAAATATCCTTACGGAATAGAAGGAACAGAAGTGTCATATATAAACCATGTGGATTCAAGCGAGACTTAGCTTTTTGACATGTAGTGCAATGAGCCACAAACCGCTCAACATCTCACCTCATCTTTGGCCAAAAGAAGTGTGTGGTCAGAACGTCCTCCGTCTTCTTAGCACCAAAATGTCCCATCAAACCGCCTCCATGCGCCTCCTGTAACAACAAAAGACGAACGGATCCAACTGGAATGCATAGGCGGTTAGCTCTAAACAAAAACCCATCATTGATCACGAATTTATTCCATGCTTGTCCCTCTTTACAATGCAACAACACATCCTTAAAATCAGCATCAAAAGCATATTGTTCTTTAATAGTTTCAAGACCAAAAATGCGACAATCAAGTTGAGACAACATGGTATAGCGTCTAGACAAAGCATCAGCAATCACATTATCCTTCCCTTTCTTGTGTTTAATGACATAAGGAAAAGATTCAATAAATTCAACCCACTTAGCATGTCTACGATTCAAATTGGTTTGACTACGAATATGCTTAAGTGATTCATGATCGGAATGAATGACAAATTCTTTAGGCCATAAATAGTGTTGCCACGTCTCTAAAGAACGAACAAGAGCATACAATTCTTTATCATACGTGGAATAATTAAGAACAGGACCATTCAATTTTTCGCTAAAGTAGGTAACAGGTTTGCCTTCTTGCATCAAAACACCACCAATACCAATTCTGCTAGCATCACATTCGAGTTCAAAAGTCTTACCAAAATCCGGAAGTTGGAGCAATGGTGTGTGCGTAAGCTTGTCCTTCAAAAGATTAAAGGACTCCTCTTGTGATGGCCCCCAATGGAACACAACTCCCTTCTTTGTCAACTCAATCAACGGTGTGCAATGGTGCTGAATTCTTTGACAAAGCGGCGATAAAATCCTGCAAGGCCAAGAAAACTCCGCGACTTGGGAGACTGGTGGGCGTGGGCCAACTCCATATCGCCTCCACCTTGGCTCTATCAACCTCAATTCCTGTGGAGTCACAACATAGCCAAGAAAAGAGACTCGATCCGTGCAAAAGGTGCACTTCTCAAGGTTACCAAACAAATGTGCATCTCTCAAAGCATTAAAAACAGCACGTAAGTGGTTCAAATGTTCATCCATGGACTTGCTATAAATCAAGATATCATCAAAGTAAACGACCACAAATTTGCCAATGAAAGGACGTAAAACCTCATTCATTAATCTCATGAAAGTGCTAGGTGCATTAGTTAACCCAAAAGGCATGACTAACCACTCATACAAGCCGAACTTAGTTTTAAAAGCAGTTTTCCATTCATCACCAAGTTTCATTCTTATTTGGTGGTATCCACTACGCAAGTCAATCTTTGTGAAAATTATAGCACCACACAACTCATCAAGCATGTCGTCTAGCCTAGGAATAGGATGACGATATCGTATAGTAATGTTGTTAATGGCTCTACAATCTACACACATCGCCAAGAACCATCTTTTTGGAACCAAAAGAACAGAACAAAGACAAGGACTAAGGCTCTCACGTCGTACCCACGGTCCAAAAGGTCTTGGACTTGTCGCTGAATCTCCTTAGTCTCTTCGGATTGGTCCTATATGCCGCACGGTTTGGCAAACTTGCTCCGAGGATTAAGTCAATCTGGTGCTCAATACCTCGAATGGGTGGAAGTCACGGAGGTATCTCATCGGAAAAACATCGCTAAACTCCCGCAAAGGTTAGTGACGGGAGCAGCAAAGTGCAAGGCATACTATCAAGAGAAAATAAAGCATCTTTGCACACAAAAGCATAGCATGTATCATTAACATCATCAATTGCAGCAAGGTCTGATTTTGTGGCAAGCATAACGAGTTTTTCAAATGGAGTACTTGCTGTTTTCAGTTTTATCATGCTCCTTTGGATCATTAGCACTGCGCAGCTCTCGCCCTATCGGCCTCTATAATCTCGGATGGGGTCAAAGGCGTAAAGTAACTTTCTTTCCTTATGCATAAAAGTGTATGTGTTACTACTACCATGGTGTAAAGCATCATTATCAAATTCCCAAGGTCGACCCAATAAAAGAGAGCATGCTTGCATGGGAACCACATCACAATCAACATGATCAACATAAGCACCAATGGAAAATGGACTCGGCATGTTTGCGTTACCTTTGCTTTTCCGAGTCATTTAACCATTGAATATGGTATGGATGTGGATGCGGTCGCGTGGTCAAGCCAAGCTTCTTGACCAAATCGAACTCACCAAGTTGTTGCAACTTCCTCCATCAATGATGACACGTGCTCGCGGTTCTTGATTGCAAAGAAGGTCTGAAACAAATTATGGCGTTGAAGTTTATCGGGTTGTTGTACTGCGTCTTTGAGGACTCATTGCACAATGATGCTCAGTAGCGTCGTTGTGGACGCCCACCAAGGACGAGTCGTCATCACCACCGCCATTGTCGTCCGTGGCGGCAGCAACATCATCATCCTCCTCGATATCCGGCGTCGATGTAGCCTCCATCTTACGTGGCGATGTATGCCCGTTGGCTAGGGCAATTCTTCCGCACATGACCAAATCCATGACAGCGGTGACATCGAATGCCGGAGGAGCGCCCGTTGAAGCCACGGAAGAAGAACTCTTGTCCGGACCACGCAAAGAATTTTTGAAGAATCGCAAGGCGTGTCGTGGAAAGTGGCTTGGTGGCGCTGCTGCCATCTTGTTCACGGTGGTGGAGGAGAACGAAAACTCGAGAAGACTTGGGCGGTCCGTCGATGTAGTCGTTCGCGGGGTGTAGAAGGGTCGTCCGGTGCGTGCCTTAGTTGATTACGTATGTCCTGCAATTCTTTCTCTGCAAGCATAGCAAGGTGGAACAAGCGGTTGTGATAGTAAATTCTTTATAATCAACAATGTCCTCAATTTCACGCCGTAACCCCCCGTAGAAACGACAAATCTTATCCTCCGTGTCCTCAACAACCCCACAACGCACCATACCCTTTTGAAGCTCAAGATAATAGTCTTGAATGTAACTATCACCTTATTCTAAGCGCTGCAATTTTTTCGCAATTCAAGTTTATATGAGGGAGGAACAAAGCGATTACGCATAGCTTCTTTTAAGCGCTCCCATGTATCGGGTTGTAGCGCATGGTACTTAGTTCATTTCACCGATAATAGCAAAGTCCTTAAACTCACTAGTAGCTTGTCTAACTCTATGTTGCTCGGGAACTAAGTGAGAGTTAAACTTCTGCTCTACCGTCATCTCCCAATCAAGATATATTTCAGCATCATAAAGACCGAGAAAAGATGGAATGGTAAACTTGACTTTAGCAAAAGGGTCGTCGTTACTATGACGGTTTTGGTTATTACCTCCCATACCATGTCGGTTTTGCTGAAGACGACGACGCAGTCGTGCATCTTGTGTTGCCCGCCGATCAATGTTGCCATCTGCATCATACTCTGTGGCGTCATCATGATGATGGCCTTCATTGACGGTGGTAGACGTGCCTCCAATGTGTCCATCCGACCGGTGAGGTCGACCATCCGCCGCTCCACCCGCTCAATGCCTTCCGTGGTGTTCAAGCGGGTAATGGCGGCGACGATGGTGTCCAATCTCGCCGAGATCGGTGAGTGAAGCGTTTTGTTTGTCGGCGCAGCTTGTAGCCGGCCGCGACTAACACACTCGTTGAAATCGACCGGTGTCCCGTCCTCTTCGTTTCTGCCATGGTTAGTGGAAATACAGGGAAAACAAAAGGATGATCCCTATCAACTACAAAGGAAGGGAAGTGGGAACCCGCAAAGGAAGTGGCTTACCAAGCTCTTACAAGTGTGCTTACCAAAGCGTGGTGGTACAACCGGTGGTCGGTTCGTGATAGCTTGTCGAGCGGGTACGATTGCAAGGTCAAAGCGTGCTATCCGTAGTAGATATATGGAGTTTGGAAGGCCAAATATGTCGGTGGAACACAAATCAATAACGAGATAGTAATCTTGAATAAATGTCCAAAGTATGGTTCTAGTTCTTTGGTTTAAATGTGTCCTATATCAAATATGAGATGATGAACAAGGAGTCAAGAATGAATATGAAAGCAACGACAACAACAAAGATGGCGAACATCGAGAAGCTCAATTCAGCATAAGCACAAAACAAATAAATTGTTGGCACCCTAAACTGTGCTCTGTTTGGTTTCCTTCTTTTTTTTTGTTGCGGCCAAGGATAGCACTCTCTCTCCTCTCTACTATAGCCGAAATTTTTCTTTTTTTTGTATTTTTTTATATTTTGTTCACAGAGCAGAGCACAGAAATAGGAACCTCACAAAGTTGCAACTCAATCGGATGTAAGGAGTGGCCTCTGAAATTAATGAATGTGTAAATTCGGTGATTCAATTTCGAGCGCGAGTACTACACTTTCGGGCCGAATTTGGATGTAAAATTTAATTTCACCCAATTTCAAAAAAAGCAACTGATTTCGAGTCCAGATCACGAAAGTTATGGCCGTTTGAAGATGGACCTCAAGTTATGGTTCTTGTGGAGGGCAAACGAAGATCGGTGGGGGAATTTGTGGAATCTGGTGGCGGAAGCTCGGGAAAGGTGGGGATAATGCGGTGTGATCACGAGGCGTGATGGATGGCGAACACAGAGGGTTAACAGAGGGTGGGATATGGGTGGGAAAACAAAAACAGAGGGTGGAAACGCGATGCGTGACGGCTAGGGTTTGAAAGGTGGTAGCGGAAGGAATACAACTCGAACAAAACACGATCTAAACCAGCAACACAACTCGACTAAGGACACAAACTCAACACTACGGACTCTAGAATCAACTTGTGCAAAGGCTAAACGAGATCTAGGACAGGAAACAACCTATGACTACAATTTTTTTGTAGGGCTTTTTCTTGGACTCTAGGACGAAAACCGAAAATAACAAAGGAGGGGTAACTCGAACACGGAGGAACACCAAGCTCGATTACCACTTGATGGGAACGGGTCCCGATCTTCCAACAGTTGGATAAATTCGATTTGGTGGAGTCGCGACACAAATCGATCCGGCTCGAACAACACGTCCGAACCCCGCAATCGCAGCACCACGTCTCCTCGGGTTATCAACCGTGCGCTGCCGGTTGACCTTGCCAAGAAGGCTAATCCTCGCTGCGAATCGAAGAACACAAGCAAGAACAAGGAAGAACACAACCAAATTGCGGATATATTGATGAAGCACTCGAAAATTGGGGTCTCACAAACCGATGACGGCGAAACTGTTCAAAGACAGAATTAATCTAAGCAAAACCCAACCCTAATGGTGGGGGTGGCGGCTGTATATAAAGGAGTAAGGGTGTGCAAAACCCTGGGCGCGTCCTTAATGGACTCCAACACGATACAAAGCCGAGCGGCCCAAAAGACGGTGTCACAGCACCCTGACAGATTCTGGACGTCCACTTGTTTCGACGATTCCCGTTGACTCCGAAGGAATTTTGATATGAGACCAGAGCCATTGGAAAGCTTATCTTCTCAGCTTTCCATACATATGTGGAACGTCCAAAACGGAGTCCGGATACGATCTGGGCGTCCGTTTTAGTGCGGCCTGGTCCTGGACTCCGAATTGGATTCGAAGTGGGCTTGAGTTGGACATCCAACATGATTCGACCACCCTTGCTGGACTCGTGCGTCTCGTAGCCCTTCTCCAAGTACTTCTTGATCCTCTCCATGGTTCCTAATCATAATTAAATCATTAGGTAGTAATCGATTCTCAAATGAACAAAAAGAAGTACTTAGGAACGAGCTCACATGTAAATTCAATTGTCGGGCGCGAGCTCTAGTGATTGGTCCTTGAATATCAAGTGGAGGAGTGTTGTGTATATGCGAAGAAGTGATGTCCTCATCACTCAATATTTACTGATTTTTCTAATACGTATAAATTTCGACACTAAATTTTCTACATCTAAATTTGTAAACTAAATTTTCTATAATAATGCATCTAAAATACTGAATAAAATTTTGACACTAAATTTTCTACATCTAAATTTCTACACTAAATTTTCTACAATAATACATAAAAAATTCTATACAAAATTTTGACACTAAATTTTCTACATCTAAATTTCTACACTAAATTTTCTACAATAATACATAAAAAATACTATACAAAATTTTGACACTAAATTTTCTGCATCTAAATTTCTACACAAAATTTTCTATACTAATATATCAAAAATACTAAAATTTCCATACTAAATTTTCTACTTCTACAATTTTCTATACTACAAATGTTCCATACTAAAAAATGTATATTACAAATACTAAAATTTCTGTACTAAAAATTGTACTCAAATATCCATACTAAATTTTCTATATCTACAATTTTTACTACCACTAACATTTCATACAAAATTACGTTAACTAAATTTTCTATACTAAAAATTGTATATTACAAATTTTCTATACTAAAATTGTGTACTACAAATTTTCTATACCAAAAATACTATACAAAATTTCTACACTAAATTTTCTACATCTATAGTTTTTATTAACAATAAAAAAAATAACACACAAAAAAATTACCTACTAAATCCTTTCTCTTTCCCTTCTTCCTCTCTTCTTCTTCTCTCCTTCCTCTCTCGCGCTTCTTTTCCTCTCCCTGCTCTCTCGCGCTCGGTCGATTGCTCTCTGCCTGCGAATGAAAACAGCGGCCGAGTGCGCCGCGCTTCTAACCCACCCCCAGTCACCCAACGGTGGGGCGACTGCAATTAATCGCCCAACGGTTGGCAGATTCACCAGGTGTCGCCGCTGGGTTGGGCGACAGGCTCCAGTCGCCCAACTATTAGGCGACTTGAGCCTATTTTTGTAAAAAAAAATTTGTGAGTATATTTTTGTAATTTCGAATAAAAAATAGATTATCCGTACAAAAATTCGAGATTCTATGGAAATGTTATGCCCGTTGAGGAATTATCGTAGGCGAGTCTAGTCGGATCAGTTCCTCGTAGACAAAAGAGATGAATCTATCACTGAATAATACAAAAAAAATACAAGATTGAACACAAAAGATAGAGAGAACTTCTTTCTTTATTGCTTTCTCCTCCACAGGTACAAGAGCTAATCATTGGAACCTCCTATTTATAGACTACCGGGAAAGGTGCCCACCATGGGCTGGGCTTACAGGCCCAGGCCAATGCCCTAGTTTCCCAATACTCCCTTTGGGCATTCATCCGACACGTTAATGCATCATTAAAACTCCATAAAAATCCTATGAAAAAATTTAGAGAAAGAGTACATGATACATGTTATGTTGTGTTACATGAATTACCTCATTAAACATCTTAGCCGAGAAACTTCAGGAAAACTCATCAAGGGAAAAGATTACAATTCACCCAATTTCATTTAATCTACATGATTTATTCTTTGGGTACTCGATCTTTATGATCAAGCTTTAATAGTGAGCTCGAGAAGAATCACCCTCTGAGTTCTGCACTTCTCTAAATCTCATCATTCCAATTCCATGTATACACCTTTTAAAATTAGATGCTGAAAATGACTTAGTGAACAAATCTATAAGATTTTCACATTACTTAGTATGTAGTATCTTAATTTCGTCCATCTTTTATATTTCATGAGCATAGAAGAACTTAGTGTTGATATGATTTGTAAGATGACTCTTTACATGAGCTGTATGTACTTGTGCAACACAAACTGCATTATCTTCATATATAATTATGGGAGCTTGCACGATATTCAATCCACATGACTGCTGGGTGCGGTGAATTATTCGTCGAAACCAAACACATTCTTATGAGTTCTCGTACAGTGCTATGATTTCCGAGCGGTTTGTCGAAGTTGATACGAGACTTTGCTTAGACGATTTCCATAAAATTACAGTTTCACCACATAGAAATACATAACATGTTTGTGACCTAGCTATATTCGGGTATGACAGGTACCCGACATCTGCATAGCCAGTCATATTCAAATCTTGATTCTTTCTGTAGAATAATCCAAGATCTTTGCTTCCTTGAAGGTATCGAAAGATGTCTTTTATTCCCTGTCAATGCCTTTTGGTAGATTCTGCACTATACCTTGCTAATAGATTTACGACAAATGCAATATCCGGTCTAGTATAGTTTGCTAAATACGTAAGTGCTCCTATTGCACTTAAGTGTGGGAATCCTGGTCCCAGTACTTCCTCCCCCTCTTTCCTAGGTCAGTATGAAGCCTTATCTTGCTGTAAAGATCTTTCGGTCATCGATACTTTTGATGGGTACGCCTTTTCAAAGTCGAACCTTTCTAACACCTTTTGAGTGTATGCAGACTAATGCACTAATATCCCTTCAGGGATATGCTCAAGCTGCAAATCTAAGCAATATTTGGTTTTACCCAAATCTTTTATTTCGAACTATGAATCCAAGTAAGAGCTTGTTTTCTTTATATCGTTTAGGGCTTCGATGATATTCAGATCATCTACATATACTGAGATTATACAAAATCTATTCTAGAATCGTCGCATAAATACACAGGGACAATTCTCATTGTTCATGTAGTCTTCCTTATGTAGAAAGTTGCTTAAGTGATTATACCACATTCTGCCTGATTACTTAAGTCCTTACAGCGATTTTCTATGTTTCACACTGTACATGTTTCTATTTGCTTTGCCTTGGTTCATGACAGCAATACCTTCAGGTACTTCATATAAATATATGAATCCATGTTTCCATAAAAGTATGCAGTTACCATATCCATTAATTTCATTTCTAAATTCAAGTTTACTACCATTGAGATTAAGTATCTAAAGGTAATCCCACCTATGACCGGAAAATAGGTTTCTTCATAATCAACTCCTGATCGTTGAGTGAAACCTTGTGCAACAAGTCTTGCTTTATATCTTACAACTTCATTTTTCTCATTTCTCTTTCGAACAAATACCCACTTATGCCCTACTGGGTTCACATGAGGCATAGTGCAGAATGTACCAAAAGGCATTGGCAGAGAATAAATGACATCTTCCGATACCTCCAAGGAAGCAAGGACATTGGATTGTTCTACAGAAAGAATCAAGATTTGAACTTGATTGGCTATGCAGATGCTGGGTACCTATCGGATCCGCATACCGCAAGTTCACAAAAAGGTTATGTATTCCTATGTGGTGGAACTGCAATTTCCTGGAAATCGTCTAAGCAAAATCTTGTAACGACTTCGACGAACCACTCAGAAATTATAGCACTGTATGAATCCGCACGAGAATGTGCTTGGATCCGAAGAACGATTTACCACATCCAGCAGTCATGTGGGATGAATATTGTACAAGCTCCCACAATTATCTATGAAGATAATGCAGCTTGTGTTGCACAAGTGCAGACGGGCTATGTGAAGAGTCATCTCACAAAACATATCGACCCCAAGTTCTTCTATGCTCATAAATTGCAAAAGACAGACGAAATTAAGGTACTGCATACTAAGTCATATGAGAATCTAGCAGATTTATTCACTAAGTCACTCCCTGCATCTAGCTTTGAAAGATGCGTATGAGGATTAGAATAATGAGACTTAGAGAAGTGCAGAATTCAGAGAGAGAGTTTTCTCAAGCCTGTTATTAAACATTGATCATGAAGATCGAGTATCCAAAGAATAAGTCCTAAAGATTGAACGAAGATTGTACTCTTTTTCTCTTGACAAGTTTTCCTAAAGTTTCTCGGCTAAGGTTTTTAATGAGGCAATTCGTGCAACGCGGCATAACATGTATCATGTACTCTTTCTCCAAATTTTTCCCACTGGGTTTTTATGGAGTTTCGACGAGGCATGAACGTGTCAGATGAGTGCACAAGGGGAGTGTTAGGAAACCTGGGCTGAGCTGGAAGCCTTGGCCCATGGTGGGCACCTCACCATTAGATTATAAATAGGAAGCACTATTGGCAATTTTGTGTACGGAATCAGAAAGAAAGCAATAAACAAAGACCAGGAGTTCTCTTTTCCTCTCTGTGTTTCAATCTAGTATTCTCTGTCTTCTGTGATTAATCTTATTTTGCATAAGCAGAGAAATCGATCGGACTGATCGCCAGCGACGGTTCCTCAACAGAAACCACTCCTTTTATTTTTCCTCATTTCACCATTGCGATTCAGAATAGTACAAAGGGAACGCTGCATGTATCGTTTTCCAAGGTAGTCCGGTACATGTCTTAATCTGCTTCTTAAGTTTCTTTTTGTTAGCACGCCAAAGATTGACTTCCAAGTCATCACTAGCCGTTAATTTTCCGTTTGTTTGCGTTCGAAAAACTTCCAAGTCATCGTCATCATCTTTGTAGGTTATTATGACACAATCAAAGAGAGTAAATGATTATCAACGCTTTTTAAAATCTGTAAGTCGTCGATAAAGATTTCAATGCGCGTAGAATTTTTTAGAATAATCCATTTTTATTCAAAATTACATAAATATACCTACGCATATTTTTTTACAGAAATGACCTCCAGTCGTCGAACTGTTGGGCGATTGGATCCTAGCGCCTGGGTCACAGTAGCCCTTGCTTGTTCGTCGCGGGCTGCAGCGGACCTTGCTAATTCGCGGGTCTCCTCTCATTACTTCATCATCTTGTCCCATTGCTTTTTCTGCCTCTTGTCCATCCCGACGTGGTGTAGTAAGTTCTGGTGTAGTGTTGGGTTTGGTGTGTAGTATTCTCTCTCAGATCTCTTCCACCTCCTTTTATAATCCAAAGGGTGGGTGTGGTGTGGTTATTTTCATATGAGTAGCCTGTGAGGCAGAGTGTTGCCTTGTCTTTTCGGAAAGTTGCTGGCGAGGCAGAGTGTTGTCACGGCTTACATTATAGGGAGCTGTCATGTCCTGCTTTGTAGAGTCCTGTCTTTTTTTCTGAAAAGTTGAGGTATAGTGTTGTCATATCGATATGAAAAGCTAGCGAGGTAGAGTGTTGTCACGTCTTACTTTGCAGAGTCTTTTTTGTCTGAAAAGCCGATGAGGTCATTGTTGTCAACTTGATCTGGAAAGTTGGCAATGCATAGTGTTGCCATGTCTTATTTTGCAGGGAGTAGTCACGTCATGCTTTGCAGACTCCCTTGAGCGTAGGACCAGTCGACCCGGTGAACCATAGGAAGAACTATATTCTCCATCATATTGTAACATACCACGACAGATGCCGAGAGAACAGTCTAATATGGATCACTAAAGGAAGACCTTCCACTGGAAAGGAGGGAGGACTTCGGCCGTAATGTAGACATAGGGAGGACGTGTTCGTGCAGGTCATGAAAGGCCATTTCGATAGTGGGCAATGTTTCTTCCGATGCCCACACTTTGGGGTACAACTAGGCAATCATTTCTATTGTATTACTGCAAATACATTTTTGATGTTAACCCTCCTTTCCAGCAGATGGCAAAATACGACTTTGTCTGTTGGATCGATTCTCCCCCATGAACGCTACGTCGTGAGGTACGTGGATACATTGTGGGACCTAATCTTTGATTGGAGGCATGGATTAAAAGTTTCAAAAAGGAGAACGATGACCTCCGTCAGCAGATGCAATGTGAGAGGGGCAATGAGGAGGTCGTCAACACAGAAAGTTCATATGATCCGACATGATGTTGTGTGAACCTTAGCTGCATATGTGCGTGCCACTAGACGCTCCAGGCGGAAGGACTCTCTGGAACCTGTCCAACAAGTCCGCACGCCAGTCGGCTAGGGCCTCCACTGGGAAGGCAGCAGCTCCCACGATAGGAAGGCCAAGCAACAGTGAGACATCCTGTAGAGTAGGGGCCATCCCACATCCAGGCCACTCGAGGTGTGCGTGTGCGGATCACCCCCAAGTCAGTTGCCTTCTGCACGCCCAAGAGGCGGGACATGGCACAACGCGCGATGCAGCTAGTCAATGCACTCATCCAGGAGGCCGTAATGCCAGTCTGATTTGTGAAGTTCACGAGCCATATTTGCAAAATGACTTCAAGTTAGCATTTAAGCGAAACAAAAAAATAAAATGTAAAACAACAATAAATTTAACTTGTGAAAAACCAAGCAAAACAAGATTAGCTACCAGGACAATACTTACAATAGTACTGAAAAGAAGGAAATACCACAACTGTTGTGTAAGCAGTACATGCACCGTATAGCACTACGTACATCAAATAAGGAAACTAACGAAGTACATATGACAGTGTACAATGATTTTTAATCTTGAAAGCACTTTGCACACTCCAACAAATGGTAGTGGAAACCATGCATGTGTGGCTACTCATCAGCAAGTGCCTTGCAATGTCTGGTTGTGTGACCCTCCTGACTGTAGCGTCTACCCAGTGCCCCGGCTTGCGCTTCATCCATATTATTGGTAATACGATGGCTCTGCCAACGACCCTTTCCACCATTCAGTATATCAATATTCAGAATCCAGGTCCTCCCTACAATATCCATGATGGTGAAGTTGCCCACAACTCTGAACCCCCTAAGCTCGCCACACCACGTCTGCATCACGCTCTCCTTAAAGAAGTACTCGAACATGAAGTTAAGGATCCATGCGCACAGTCCCGCATGCGGCCAGGACATGAGAGCATGACTTTTGTAACAGCTTTGGCTTGTTGCATGAGCAGCTAGGTTCATTTACATGCTCTCCAAAGTATAACTCATGGGTGACAAGAGAACGAGCCATCCCAAATCTGGCTCTATCCCAGAGGAGCACGTTGAACTGATGCTCCGTATTGCTCATGACGTGCACCATGTGCAACTGGCCCTTCTCTATCTTCGTCTCCATGTATGCCGCAATCTTTGAGCAGTATGGTATTTATGGGTTGGCTGCATAAAGTGCAGCATTTGCATGCCTATCCCTAAAATAGCCGATTGTGTTGTGCAGAACACCTTCCACGACGGCGATGAGGGGCTGAGAATGAAGGCCCTTGAGAACCCAGTTATACACCTCGACAAGATTTGTCATCATTATGTCGTACCTGGTGCTGTCCGTGTCGTGTAGCAAGGACCACTTCCCTAATTGATCGGCCTCAATCCAATACGAAAAGCACTTGATGTTCTGTGAGCTCCTCCTCCTCGGACTAATTGTGTCAGGCTAAGCTAGTGCTGTGAGGCATTCGGGTTGTGTCGCTCAGGCATGGCTGGTCCCTTGTTCCTCTCGTCAATGTGCTTTTTACTGTGCTTATCCAACAACGCCCATAAAGCATCAAATCTACGCTTCTGGTTTGGGAACTACTTGAAGAAGTTGGCCCACAGGTAGCAAATGCACCATCTGTTCCTCATATCCGACCAAGGGAACGGCTCCTCCAGGTCTTCTTGAAGCTTTCTTATGGCATTCACTATCCCGGTATGGCGATCTTCGATTACGCACACACCAAAACGAGCTCCAACAACTCCTACCCTCACATGTCGAAGGAACCACAACCAGTTGTCGTAATTCTCACCTTCAATGAATACGATGGCCCGAGGCAGAATTTGATTATTGTCATCAACGCCAATGGTCATGAGGATCTGCCCCTTGTATTTGCCGGTCAAAAAGGTCCCGTCGATTGAGATCACCGGCAGCATATGTTTGAATGCTCCGATGCATGCACCGAAGGCTAAGAAGGCCTTCTGCAATACCGTAAAACCTGACGGCCTTGTAGATGATTTGTCCTTCACAGCTGTGTACGTGTCCGGGTTCCTGTTCTGCGCACCTGAAGCATATGAGGAAGGTTGTTATACATTGCCTCGAAAGACCCGAACCATTTTTCTAAAGCCTTCTACTCCGCACGCCACATCTTCGTGTAGCTAATCTTGTACTTGAATTTCTTTTCGATAGTCAGCATGATGTGCATGGCCTTCATATCCTTCTTCTCCACTATCTCTCAATGCATGAAATTGGCTATGAAGGTAGATGTTAGGTTACGATGCCTAGGCAAAACACTCCTGAAAATGCAGGAGTGCGGCTCCACCTTTGACACAATCTAGTGAGTCTCTCACTAAGATCTATGTGCATGTACCCTCCAA
This sequence comes from Bonia amplexicaulis, assembly GCA_036346245.1. Lineage (NCBI taxonomy): Eukaryota > Viridiplantae > Streptophyta > Magnoliopsida > Poales > Poaceae > Bonia > Bonia amplexicaulis. The sequence goes on from CM070741.1 coordinate 13,295,116, forward strand.
GGACAACCAGCCTACTCGCACTTCACGGTGTACTGCTCTTGGCTAAATTTGACAACCCAAAAGGTCCTCTGCATGGATAGGGTCCACAGCTTGATGGAATTCTGCAACGATGCCTTGTTAGTTAATATTGAGTACAATCGAATCTCTGTGCCATGATACTCCCACGAAGATTCATGCTCGTCATGCTAGCAACACGCTCAGCGTCAAACCTATTCTATTCCAGCGGGATGGGAGCTTCCTCCTCATCGGAATTGTTCTCGTCGTCCTCCTATACAGCTTCCTCTTCAGCCTAGGCCATCCGATCATCGGTCTCCATTTGATGCACTATGTACTCCATATGTTCCCCTTCATTAGCCTATCCTATAGGCTCGGTATACCGTGACCCTTCTTCCTCTCCTCCATTTACCACATCGGCCTTGTCGTGAGCAACTTTCTCCGCAACCTCTATGACATCGGCCTCTGGGCCCTCCTCTTGACTAACATGGTGGGCGCCTGAGCTACTCCCACCACCCGGATGATAGCCGTTGGCAGGGCCTTGCACAACTTCTTTTGGGCATGGTTGCATAAGTAGCACGCACTCGTATCCACGCCACTGACAGCCTTTCACTAAGCCCTTCACATAACAGTGTGCATCAATCTTCTCAAGTCACATCTAATGTGCGTGGGCGATTGGCTGCAAAGCTCTTGTATGATGACACTACACACCTCAGGGTCCAAGGAGAAGTTGCGGGTGAGCCAGTGCATCACATCTGCGATTCAAGCATTCTCGCATCCGAGTGTACCAGAGTGGCTTGCGCAAAACTGCTTAAGTCAACACCATTCGAACCTTCATGAATGGTGCAGACACCGTAATGCACTTTCAATGTAGTGGGTATCGGCATTGCTGATGTATGCCTGCAAACATTTTCAATGTTGCAACTAGTCAAATCGCATCGCACATTATGGAACTACGGTTGTATTGTAATTTATATTTCTACGATCGTTTGCCTATCATGAACAACTACACTAACCTCATGGCGTAACCCCTCCTCATTCACAGCAACACCGCTCCCTTTCCTACGCTCAAATACGCATAAACTCCCTATCTGCTCCCACAAATGTTGACTAAATTATGTATTGCACAAAGCAAACTATTTACTTTGTATAAAAATATTGACAAAATATTTTACAACTATAATTTTCTACGGATGTTAATTTTATAGAATGCTAATTTTGTACATAATATTGACTAATTTTTCTACATGAGAATTTTCTACGGATTCTAATTTTCTACGGATGTTAATTTTGTACAACTATAAATTTCTACAATGCACAACAATAAATTTCTACGATGCTACTTTTCTACAACTATATTAACTAAATTTACTAGAACTATAATATTGACTACATTTTTTACAAATATAATTTTCTACAGATACTAATTTTTATAACTATATTAACTAATTTTTCTATAACTATTTACTTCATACCAAAGTTATACTACTCTTTTCTACAACTATCATTTTCTACGGATTCTAATTTTACACTAAACAAACTATTTACTTCATACAAAAATATTGACTAAAACATAAAAAAATACCTCACAGAAGTACCCGAAGCTAATTTTTACAACTATAATTTTCTACGGATACTAATTTTATACGGATGCTAGTTTTCTGCGGATGCTAATTTTGTACATAATATTGACTAAATTTTCTACAATTAGAATTTTCTACGGATACTAATTTTCTACGGATGCTAATTTTATATAACTATAATTTTCTATTGATGCTACTTTTCTACAAGTGTATTGACTAAATTTTCTTTAACTACAATATTGATTACATTTTCTATAACTATAATTTTTTACAGATACTATTTTTCTATAACTATATTGACTAAATTTTCTAAAACTATCTACTTCATACCAAAGTTATACTACTCTTTGCTACAACTAATATTTTCTATGGATTCTAATTTTACACTAAACGAACTATTTATTTCATACAAAAATATTGAAAAAAACATAAAAAGAATTACCTCACAGAAATACCGAAAGCTCTCCTCTCCTTCTTCCTCTTCCTCTTCCTCTTCCTCTCCCTCTCCTCTCCTCTTCTCTCTTTTTCTGCCTTCTCCTATCTTCTTCTTTCTTTCCTTTCCCTCCTCTTCTCTTCACACGCGACAGATGGAATCAGACGCGAGCTCAGTCAAACGACTGAATATATATTGCATGCAGCCACTAAACGGTTCGATGACTGAACCTCTAGTTGCCTAACGGTTGGGCGACAGCGTCCAGTCGCCCAACCGTTGGGCGACTGCAATTATGTTGTCCAACGGTCCACCAACTACATGCGTGTCACTATCCCGTTGGGCACTAAGGCCCGATCGCCCAACGGTTTGGTGATTGGAGGTTATTTCTGTACAAAAAAAATTATGCGTGAGTATATTTCTGTAATTTTGAATGAAAAATAGATTATTTGAAAAAAAATTCAAGCCCAATAGCATAGTATCATGTGTACACAGGAATATATGGATTTACCCTCACATTTTGTAATTATGAGGGGTAGAAGGAGAATTTCTCATCCTGCCCCATTCATATGTATAAACCCCCAAAGGGGTAAAAGATCGCCAGTTCAACTCATTTTCCTACTCATCTACTCCCTTAGGCCCTGCTCAGTTGGGCTGAAAAATAGTGGCTTATGGCTGAAATTACACTGTAGCTGGTTGAAATTACAGTGTAGCTGAATGTGGCTTTTTTGCGTAATTAAATTTTAAAAAATTTAAAAATAGAAAAATATGTTAGCTCATCACAGACAATGCAAACGAATACAGGAAAAAAAGAACCGGTAAAAAAACTCAAAGAAAACTAAAAGTTCAGAAAAAGATAAAATTTACTCATGTGGTAGTCTCTAGCTAGTCTATATCTTCGAGAGGAAGGGTACCAAGTACCCACTATTATGACCCATGCCACAACAATGATCTTGACTTTTTTGGACCGAATGGAAAATTAACCTCTTCCCCTGAATAGGGAGCTTCGATTTAAGGGTTTGGAGAATGTACACTGGGACATGACAGATTGTTCAACGCGCGCGAAGGTGTCACCTAGGCGGGTTGAAGAACCGTTTGATGAGCCAGATGAAAAATGGATGGTGATGTCAGCAAATGAACGTCGTGTTGGCCGTTTAGTTTTGTCAGTTCAAGTTCTATTGCTTTGTAATGGTGACTGATGTTAGCTGTGGTGTTACACACCGATTCTACGTATTCTGCTGAAGATAGGGCTAGAGTTTTGATCCTGCAATAATCGAAGTCCTATGTTTCCTCTGCATCAGACACCAGAGCTGTCTGTATGATTTCCTCAATGAAATCGGGGGCTTTCTACTACGTATTTAACGGGATGAAGCCAGGGGCGGAGCTACAGGGTGGTCCCTGTGGGCCGTGGACCACCCTACCACCGGCCGGAGCATAGGTACCCCCCTAGCCCCCCTCTACCTCCGGCTGGGCCGCTGGGGCGCCACCACCGTCGGCCGAAGCTGTGATGGTGAGGTGGAGAAACTGATGAACTGAACAACATTACAACAACAGCAAAGTTGGGCCAACACAAGGCCGAAACAAAGTTGGGCCGCATACAAGGTCGAAAACTACATTGCAACAACCAAGAACGGCGGGAGGCGGGAGCGGCGAGCACCCTCCCGGCTGGCCGCTTAGCCCAGATCTGCAGAGCAGGAGCAGGAGCAGGAGCAGGCGAGAAGCCGAGGCCGCCGCCGCCGCGCCAGATCCACCGACTCACCGAGCACGAGTAGGAGCAGCCGAGACCGCCGCCGCGCCAGATCTCGCCGGCCGGTCGCCTAGCCCAGATCTGGAGAGCTGCGGCCGAGCGCCGCCGCCGCACCGTCACGCCGAGCAGCAGTGGCGTAGCCAGGATTTGTAGCTATGGTGGTCCGTTGTCTAAAATTTATTTAACCGCTATAAATTTAACATGTCGGTACACAAGTATATAAATTACGAAATGCAATTAAGGTAAAAAGGACATACAAACTTCATAAAATAGACGAATATAGCTTTCTTAACATAGAATTGAAATATTACATACCCATAATAGTTGAAGAACAGTACGTCACTACTTCTTGTCAGGCCTGCGTCTTCTAATAGCCATGAAAGTGTTGATGATCTCTTCTTCACTCAATTGTAAGGAATTATTGGATTCAGCGACCATATAAGTAAGCAACTCCACCGGAAGAAGACAATGTTCTTTGAATTTCCTCAACAAACAGGCCTGCTGAAGAAGACAACGCAAGATTGATTATAAAATAAACTAAAGTGAGTTTCACAAACAAAAAAATCAAAGTCTACTGCGTACTACCAACACAATACTTTTTAATATCTAATTAAATAAACAAATAAATATTAGTAACTGTATATTCAACCTTTGTACACAGTACTAACACAGACAACTGTCGGCCAGATTCACCATTTCTCCGTTTCTCCGTGCGTTTCTCGAATCACCGATTCACCGAATAAAAAAGGCACGGCCGCACAGGCTCTCGCCTCTCGGCCAGATCCACTACGCGGTCTCGCCTTCTCCCCTTCTCCGCCTCGGGCCGCTCGGCGTCTCGCCTTCTCCGCCCTGCTCCGCTGCGCGGCTGCGCCCTCCGGCCGACCGACCGGCTGCAATGACCGGGCCACCCTAGTCCGGCCCTAGCCCCCAGCGGCGGACCGAGGCGCCTCGGAGGTCGGGCGGCTCGGCTCGGTGAGATCGGCAGCGGCACCGGCCGGTCGGCTGCTGTCGCGATCGCTCGCTCTGCTCTGGCTCTCGCCGGCGTGGCGGTGCGGCGGCGGCGCTCGCAGCTCTCGGATCTGGGCTAGGCGACCGGCGGCGAGATCTGGCGGCGGCGGTCTCGGCTGCTCCTACTGTGCTCGGTGAGTCGGTGGATCTGGCGCGGCGGCGGCGGCCTCGGCTTCTCGCCTGCTCCTGCTCCTGCTCTGCAGATCTGGGCTAAGCGGCCAGCCGGGAGGGTGCTCGCCTGCTCCTGGCCTCCTGCTGGTTGCTGGTTGTTGCAATGTAGTTTTCGACCTTGTATGCGGCCCAACTTTGTTTCGGCCTTGTGTTGGCCCAACTTTGCTGTTGTTGTAATGTTGTTCAGTTCATCAGTTTCTCCACCTCACCATCACAGCTTCGGCCGACGGTGGTGGCGCCCAATGCCCCGGTAGGAGGTAGAGGGGCTAGGGGGTACCCATGCTCCGGCGGTGGTAGGGTGGTCCACGGCCCACGTGGACCACCACAGCTCCGCCCGCCGAGCGAGCCGGGAGCAAGCGAGCCGCGACCATGACGGCCGACCGGCCGCTGCTGCGGCCAGATCTCGCCGAGCCGAGCCGCCTCCGACCTCCGAGGCGCCTCGGTCCGCCGGGGGGGCTAGGGCGGACTAGGGTGGCCCGGTCATTGCAGGCGGTCGGTCGGTAGGAGGCGCGCGACAAGCAATGAGCAGGCGAGAAGGCGAGACGCCGAGCGCCCGAGGCGGAGAAGGGGAGAAGGCGAGACCGCGTAGTGGATCTGGCCGAGAGGCGAGCTCGTCTTGGCCGTGCCTTTTTATTCGGTGAATCGGTGATTCGAGAAACGCACGGAGAAACGGAGAAATGGTGAATCGGCCGACGGTTGTCGTGTTAGTACTGTACAAAGGTTGAATATACAGATTACTAATATTTATTTGTTTATTTAATTAGATATTAAAAGTATTGTGTTGGTAGTACGCAGTAGACTTTGATTTTTTTGTTTGTGAAACTCACTTTAGTTTATTTTATAATCAATCTTGCGTTGTCTTCTTCAGCAGGCCTGTTTGTTGAGGAAATTCAAAGAACATTGTCTTCTTCCAGTGTGGAGTTGCTTACTTATATGGCTGCTTTGAATCCAGCGAATTCCTTACAATTGAGTGAAGAAGAGATCATCAACACTTTCATGGCTATTAGAAGACGCAGGCCTGACAAGAAGTAGTGACGTACTGTTCTTCAACTATTATAGGTATGTAATATTTCAATTCTATGTTAAGAAAGCTATATTCGTCTATTTTATGAAGTTTGTATGTCCTTTTTACCTTAATTGCATTTCGTAATTTATATACTTGTGTACCGACATGTTAAATTTATAGCGGTTAAATAAATTTTAGACAACGGACCACCATAGCTACAAATCCTGGCTACGCCACTGGATGAAGCCCCGCTAGAGTAGTTGAAGATTGGGAGCAAATAATAATGACAAAAGACACCAAAAAAATGAATCCAAAGAGAAAATATGGAGAGGAAAAATGGGAAAGGTTGATGCGAATCTTGTGTTTGTAGCTTAGGTTTCATTCTGCACCTTCTTCATTAAAGTTATTTTCGAAAGGCTTAGTTCTAAAAGTAACAATTGAATGAGAAATTTCTATTTTTTTCTCTGATTTATAACAAGATGATACTAGAAAAAAAGAAGGCAAGGCCTATGCAGGGGACATAACAAGGAAATGTTATGCAATGTACGTAAGACCCCAACAACCCTCGAGACATCTGTCAGTCACTCCTCAAATTCTGGAGGTAAATCACTGCTGATCCACTGCTGCTCTTCGAGCCCAGTTCACACGCCGACCTCCATCGCATCGTCATCCTTGAGCGAGGCAAAGCTAGCATCTCCATTCTCTGTCCAAAGCCAACTAGCTAGAGAGGGCTGCGATGCGATGCACGCACGTACACGAGAAATCGGGGGCTTGCCATGTACACAAGAGGCCCCAACTCTCGAGACATCGATCAGTCCAACAAATTCTGAAGGTAAATCAAAACAACCGCTTCACCTATATTTGGTATTATTTATTTCGGCTTGAGTTTTTAGCTTCTAGTTTATTTATCATTATTTATAAATTTTATCTTTTTCTGGTTTTTTTGCTTTTTTCAATTTTTGTGCCAGTTCTTTTTTTCGTATTCGTTTGTCTTGTCCATGATGGGTTAACCTTTTTTTCTATTTTTATTTTTTTAAGTTTAGTTACGTCAAATAAACCATCATTAGTTATAATATAATTTCAATCATAAACCAGCTTATTTCGGTCTAACCGAGCGGCACCTTTGTTTGGTTACTCTGTCCTTTTATCAAGTTCCTCTCATTGATTCCATCTATCATGTGTATGCTGGAGTTTGAATTTGTTTCCTACTTTTTTTTATTTTGATGGGTTCTTTTTTATTATGGCTGATAACTTTTAGCTCTAGCGCTAGCGTTCATGTAAATGAACAAAATACCGATAAGTCGATCAACCACTTTAAAAAGACTGTCATGATAAACCACTTCAAAAAGAGAAAAAGAAAAGAAACAACCTTATTTATTTATTTAAAAATATTATAGATCATAAATTATAAACTACAAGCTGTAAATAACCCGTCCATTGACAGTCGGGCAATATGAAAAGCTAGATAGGTGTACATGTAGGGGTGAAAATGGATTGATAGTTTTCGATCGATCAGGACAACTTTTGAATACAGATTATGTCAGCTCAAATATTTGATCCGGATTATCCAGATATTCAGGGACCAGATATCCGCAGCCTACATCCTCTATTTCAGCCCAGCCCATTTATAAGATACTTTAGTAGTCTATCATACATTAACATATACATTAATACTTGGAGGTAGAGAAGGAACCTTAGCCTATATAAAGAATTCATAAATGTTTTTCATGAATATTTATATCAAATAAACTAGTTATATTTTTTGTTCATTTTGTATATATAATTTAAAGGGTTTTCATGTTCTAAAAAATATTCATGACCATATTCAATTCGATTCATATTAACTTTGTATTTATATTCAACATTATTCATATTTATATTCGTATCTGAGATATCTATATTAATATCTGCATCCAAAAAATATAATAATAAATATGATAGAATTATTATCTATCTATGGGCCTGTTTGATATGGTTGCGGCTATGACTTTTGGCTAAAATTTTTGAATTTTGGCTGTTTGTGACGGAGATTACAGAGAGAGATACTCTCTTGCGATTTTGGTTGATACAGATATTGAGCTTTTAACATATATTATAATTAACTTGTAGATTCTATTTTAAAAAATACTCTATTTAAAAGTTAGATATTATAATAAAAACTAAAAACGGCTTTTAAAAACTATAAAGAACAGGTCGTATATTTGATCTGCTCTTTGTCTCTGGATACATGGCATGGCATTAAGTGTCAACCACCTTTGCCCTTGCCTTCGAGCATTGGGCTGTGGCTCCCAATGGAACAGACCTTCATTAATACTCGACCAATTCAATGGGGTTCATGTCCGCCATGCAAGTCCGGACAGTCGGTCACACATGGGGTCTTAGGTCTGTTTTATTTAACTTTTCAGTTAATTTTTTACTTATTTTTTAATAATTATTATTTATTAAACTAATTAATCAGAGCTAAAAATTATAAGCTACAACCTAAAACAACAGAATTTTAATCAGTACTATCACTGATTCACTGCTGCTCTTCGACGTTTGTTTACGGATTAACTACATTAGCGTAAATTAAATTTTTACTGTTTAAATTAGAAAACTATATAAACAAAAAATTATAGATCATTATCATTAGACGTATAGCATGATAGAAAAAGAATTGACTGGCGCACGTAGTGGTTGTCCAACGTCTTCAAGTCATCCTCATCGCATTCAAGTCCAGTTCACACCTCCATCGCATCGTCACCCTTGAGCGAGGCAAAGCTAGCATCTCCATTCTCTTTCCAAAGCCAACTAGTTAGAGAGAAATCGGGGGCTTGCCATGTACACAAGAGACCCCAACAAGTCTTGAGACACCTATCAGTCACTCCTACAAATCTCCAGGTAAATCAACGCAACCGCTTCATCTATGGTGCAATTCGATTAGACTAAAATAAGCTTGATTGGACTAAAATAAGCTGACTTATGGATAAAATTATACTATAACTGATTAAAATTACATTATAACTGACGATGGTTTATTTGACGTAACTAAATTTAAAGAAAAAATAAAAATAGAAAAAACAGATTATCCCTTCACGAACAATACAAACGAATATGAGAAAAAAGACAAAAAAAATTCAAAAAACCAAAAAGTCAGAAAAATAAAATTTAGAAATAGTAAAAAATAAATCAAAAGCTCAAACCAAAGTAAATAGGACCTATATTTGTTCGGTTACACTGTCCTTTTATCAAGTTCCTCTGATTGGTTCCATCTGTCATGTGTATGCTGGAGTGTGAATTTGTTTCCTACATTTTTGTTTCGCTAGGTTTTTTATTCAGTGGTGACTGATAACTTTTAACTCTAGAGTTAGTATTTATACGAACGAATTGAATACCGATAAGTCGATAAACTATTTTAAAAAGACTGTCATAATAAATTGTTTTAAAAAGCTATCTTATTTATTTATATTTATTTAAAAAATATACATCATAAGTTATATATTACAAGCCGTAAATAACCCGTCCATTGACGGCTGGCCAACGTAAAAGGCTGGATAGGTGTACATGGCATGGCATGCGGTGTCAATCAGCATTGCCCTTGCCCTCGAGCATTGGGCCGTGGCTCCCAAGTCCCAATCGAACAGAGCTCCATTAATACTCGACCAATTCAATGGAGTTCAAGTCCGCTTACGCAGATCCGGACAGTCGGTCACCACATGGGTCTTAGGTCTGTTTTTTACCTTTTACTTTAGTTTCTTTCGATTATTATTATTTACTAAACGAATTAACTATAATTAAAAATTATAGGTTACAGTTTAAAATAATAGATTTTTAATCAATTCTATTACTAATTCACTGCTGCTCTTTGACGTTGGTTTACGGTTTAGCTATATTAGTATAAATTAAAATTTTCATTGTTTAAATTTAAAAATATATAAGTAAAAATTTATTGATTATTATCACTAGAGGTACAGCAAAAAGAGAAGAATTGACATAGGCCGATATGGCGCTCGTAGTGGTTGTCCAACGTCTTCAAAAATCGTCGTCCTCATCGCATTCGAGTCCAGTTCACACACCTCCATCACATCGTCATCCTTGAGCCAAGCAAAGCTAGCATCTCCATTCTGCAAAGCAAAGTTAGAGAGAGCTACTATGCGATGCACGCATGTACGAGTATGTATTGCTTTTGTGCCCAGGGAGGGTGCTTAAGCTCAACTATTTTCCGGCTTTGATCTGGCTAGCTAGCTTGCTTCATCCACTACGCGCGCGCGACACGAGAGGTTCCATGGCGATGGTCCTGGATGCCTTCGCGTCCTACATCGCCGATCTGCTCGTCCAGGTGGCGCAAGATGAGGTGGGCATGCTGCTCGGTGTCTCCAGTGAGATCACCAACCTGGAGGAGAAGCTGCAGAGCCTCAAGGACTACCTCGCCGACGCCGAGAGGAAGCGCTTCACCGAGCAGCACGTGCAGGGGTGGGTCAGGAAGCTCAAGGACGTCATGTACGACGTCACCGACATCCTCGAGCTCTGCCAGCTCAAGACCATGGATCAACTGCAGGGCGCGTCTTTCACGGTAGGCATGGGTTGCTGCAACCCCTTGCTCTTGTGCCTGCGCAATCCGCTCATCGCCCATGACATTGGCAGCCGTATCAAGAAGCTCAACCAGAGGCTGGACGACATCTGCAAGACGAGTGATGGGTTCAACTTCATCAAGCTGGAGACCTACCAGGACCGAAGGATGGCCCAAGCCCGACCTTCATATGAGCGGAAGACGGATCAGGTGTTGGACCGGTCAGGCGTGGTTGGGGAGAAGATCGAAGAGGATACTAGAGCGCTGGTGGAGAAGCTTATGACAAAGGTGGAGGGAGACAAGGAGAATAATGATGGCATCATGGTGGTCGCCATCGTGGGTGTCGGCGGGATAGGCAAGACCACCCTCGCCAAGAAGGTATTCAACGACGAGGCCATCCAACACAAGTTCGACAGGAAGATATGGCTGAGCGTCACACAAGACTTCGACGAGGCAGAGCAGTTGAGGACGGCCATCACTGCCGCCAACGGGGACCTCCCTGGCGCTGGGATTCGAGACAGGTCCCTACTTGTGCCGGCCCTTGTCGACGCCATCAGGGATAAGAAGTTCTTTCTAGTGTTGGATGACATGTGGAGGGCAGGAGAATGGAACAACTTGCTCCAAGCTCCCTTCAGTTATGGTGCCCCAGTAGCCGGGTGCTCGTCACCGCAAGACTCGACACGGTTGCCCGAGCGATGAAGGCTGTCCATCCCTACCATCATGTCGACAAATTAGGGCCTGAAGATGCCTGGTCCTTGCTCAAGAAGCAAGTCAGTTATTAATCTATTTATTTGTTCGCTATGCGGTTCATTTACGCACAATTAAACCCTAAAACTGTATTGCTAGTAGTGAAGTGGCGGATGGTTGAAATTAAACTTAGACTGAGTTATTTTGGCTTAGAGTTAGTTTATACTTGTTTTGTCTGCAGTTACTAGTTTTTAAACAGTACGATTTTAAGGCAGAGTTAATAGAAATATCGTAGTAAAAAGTGTGTTGAGTTCAGCTGAATCAGCTAAATTCACATGCGCTTATTTTTCTGTACATATTACCTCTTGCGAATAACCAGAATTCAGATATTTAAGTCATAAGCAATCAACTCAAAAGAACCCACTCTTAGACCCTCGACGTGTTCTTAATTAATGTGCCTTCTGCTTTTTGGGATAACATATATAGAAGCACATATTATTTGTACAAAATTATTCGTAATTAATTTGCTCAAATTTTGTAGAAAATTATTTTTTGTAGAAAATTATTTTGTTCGTACAAAATTATTCTTACAATTTTTTGTGTGTACAATATTTTTGTTACAATTTTTTTTGTCCGTGCAAATTTTCTTGTTTATACTAAATAAATTGTACCAGATTATTCCCTCTCTCTCCTCCTCTCGCACTCTCTGACTGCCGACGGTAGGGTTGCGATGCCGAGGATGGTGATGGCTCGACGAGCCAGCGAGCCGGATCTGGCTACCAGCTGCACGGAGTTGCATGAGCTCGGTGGTGGATGGCTTGGCTGGACGGCCGGGCGGTGGATGGCTCGGCTCGGTGTCCGCGTGGCCAGCTTGGCTCAGGCAGAGGACGGTGGCTGCGCGGGAGGTCGGTCAGGCGTACACAATACCTATTTCAATCGTATTTCCTATTGCCCTCGATAATCGTGCACGTATCTCGAAGACAGATGAACGGTGGATAGGATACAGGTATATGCCCATGCTGGACAGAAATCTGCCTCCATGGAAGCACTAGTCTTTTTGGTCTAAGAGTTGTATTCTCTTTCTTTTTTCTAACGAATGAGAGCTTCTACCTTATATATATAAATAAAAATAATTGGTGAGATTTAAGACATCTTCTTTATTTTAAGGGTAAAATATCCCACAATAATCTTAAAAATGAAAAAATCTTAGGAATTCTCATATTAATTAAGGGAAAAAATTTATACTACTTATTCTAGTGTGGCTAGATTATAACGGTACAGATTAATCACATATAGATATTAGAGTTGTATAATAAATACAATTATATTTCAATTATAAGCAGTAGAGTTATACATCAAAGACACTCGTATCGTAATATCTAACTACGCAATTACACGGATAAGCCTAACATCTTTTTTTAAAAAAATACTGGTCTTTTGCATTTATATATATATATATATATATATATATATATATATATATATATATATATATATATATATATATATATATATATATATATATATATATATATATACACACACACTAGTTGAATGCCCATGCGTTGCTACGGATTTTAAAAAATTAGAATATATTGTATACATGTTCTAAAAATTTTTACCACCCGTTAGTTTCAGAATAAAATTCGGCGCAGGTCTTTTAGATTCGGCGCAGATCTTTTAGGGCCACATATCAGCGCTGCCTTTTGTAAGAAGGGGTGGAAAAGGCCGGACCAACCACTAACTTCTTCTTTTATAATAGTAAAGATATATATATATATATATATACCTTGTGTGCATGCCCACGTTAGTCACGTTGTAGCTAGTTTGGTTGTCTTCGCGATGACACTAGCCATCCTTGGGCGTGCGCACGTTTAGTCTTGTGCACCATCCGTCCCCGTTACTTGTCGGAGTGGCCAGCTCATTAATTTGTTCTGCCAGCAATCCTCTGTTCAAATCTTCGTAACTTGACACACGTTAGCAGTAACATGTCTCATACAATCTATATCTACTAACTTAGGCTACTCAAACTCATCCCACGACTCAACCACAACAAGAATCAAAACCCTGGCCGAGGCTCACCTTTCAATCGGTTAGACCGCTGGTGTCCAATGGTTTAAACTGCAAAAAAACACTGGTCAGACCAGTGGCGAATTCCGATCTAATCATCCCCGATGCCACTTTAACCGGCCAGTCTGCAAACAGTTTTAGAAATGCAATTTTAAATTTTCGATATTCATATATTGCAATGGTTTATTACAATATAATTCTGAACTTTCTCACATTATCCTTTAGCTGCCAGTAAATATATCTACTCATTAATTTCACGGTGATAAGAACGCGCGCTCGGGAAAGAGAGATCCCAAGTTATTTGTCTGTGTGATTACAACTTTAAATAATTAACGGACAATTCTATGGTCCATTTGATAATTCAATTTACTAGTGCACTGACTTCTATTAGTTTCTTTTCTTTTTGATTAGGAAAAATCGGCGCAAGCCACTACCAATATACTATTTGATATTAATTCCATGGGTTTAACTGCGTGCAGGTAGTCTCAAGTGAGAAAGATGAACCTGGTATTGATACGTTGAAGAGTATTGGAATGGAAATTATAGCAAAATGTGATGGTTTACCGCTTGCTGTAAAAGTAATGGGAGGACTCTTGTGCCAAAGGGAGAAACGACGAGGTGATTGGAAGAAGGTTCTTAATGATTCTATATGGTCAGTATCTGAGATGCCCGAAGAGCTAAACTATGCAATATACTTAAGCTACGAAGATTTGCCTCCTTGTTTGAAGCAATGCTTTCTATTCTATTCACTTCTCCCTAAAAATATAGTGTTCTTTAATGATGAAATTGTTAGTATGTGGATTAGCGAAGGATTTGTTTATGGAAACTCGGATGAATTAGAAGAATTAGGAGGAGAGTTCTATAAGCAGTTAATATTGAGGAACCTTATTGAGCCGGATATGACGAATTACGCTGATCAATGGGTTTGCAACATGCATGATGTTGTTCGCTCATTTGCTCAATATGTGGCTAGGGATGAAGCACTAGGTAGCTCACAATGGAGAAACTGATATTTTTAGTAAACTCAATACACAAAAGTTTCTTAGGTTGTCTATACAAACAAAAGGATTGCGATCGAATGAATTTGAGTGGAGACTTTTACAAAAGCAAAAATCACTAAGAACACTAATATCAGTTGGCCATATAAAGATTAATCCCGGTGATTCTCTGTTTACCTTTACAAGTTTACTGGACTCTACACATACAATCTGCAAAATGTGCTGGATTGGTTGAATCTTTGTATCAACTCGAGCACTTGAGGTATTTGTCCTTAGATCAAACTGATACGTCTAGATTACCGGAAAACATCGGCAAGATGAAATTTCTGCAGCACATTAATCTTGAAAGATGTCAAAGTCGGTGAAACTTCCTAATAGCATTGCAAATCTGAGGCAATTGAGGTCTCTTAACCTTAATGACACAAGTATACATGATATACCTAGGGGATTCCGTGGTCTAACAAATCTATGGAAACTCCTCGGGTTTCTAGCCCATACCGATGGTGATTGGTGTAGTTTGGAGGAGCTGGGGCCACTTTTCCAGCTCAAGCTTCTTGGGTTACAGGGTTTGGAGAATGTACCTGCTGGCTCGTTCGCCGCAAAGGCCAAGCTGGGTGAGAAGGTGCATCTAACCGATCTGTTCTTATACTGCACCAACAGATTGGGAGATGATGGACTAGTCAAAGAGGGAGAAGGCGTCTCTGAGGAGCAGCAACGAATTGAGGAGGTGTTTGATGAGCTTTGCCCTCCGTCGTGCTTGGATAATCTTGACATCTAAGGATATTTTGGTCGGCGGCTCCCCATGTGGATAATGTCGACAGCAGTGGCATCCCTCAAGAGCTTGAGGATTCTAACGATGGATGACCTGGCCTGCTGTACCCAACTCCCTAATGGCTTGTGTCAGCTCCCCTGTTTGCAGCTCCTTCGGATCGACCGCGCTCCAGCCATCAAGCGTGTTGGGTCTGAATTTCTGCAGCAGCTCTACCATCACCATAGTCACCACTCTTCATCCCAGGTGACGGTTGCGTTTCCGAGATTGCATGAGATGTACTTACGAGGAATGGCGGAATGGAAGGAGTGGGAGTGGGAGGAGCAAGTGCAAGCCATGCCTGTCTTGGAGGAGCTTGGGCTCGATGGTTGCAAGTTGAGGCGTCTTCCTCCTGGCCTTGCCTCCCATGGAAGGGCTTTGAAAAGGTTACGCGTATGCTTTGTGCAACACCTCAACTCACTTGAGAACTTTGCTTCTCTTGTTGAGCTTAAGGTGTATGAGAACCCCAACCTGGAAAGGATCACTAATCTCCCCAAATTGCAAAAGCTTCACATCAGGTGCTGCCCAAAGCTGAAGGTATTGGAGGGCATGTTTGCACTCCAGAGACTCAAGCTGCGGGATTTTGATATGGAAACACTCCCAAGATACCTGCGAGATCTGAAGCTAAGGCATTTGCTGCTGGACTGCAGCCTAGCGCTGCTCATATCCATGGCCGCGGGACCTTCTGGCCTTGAGTGGGACCAGTTCAGCCATGTCGAGCATGTCAAGGCATATGCTAATGATGGAGACAATAAAAGGAAATGGTACGCACTGTACACAAGAAGAGATCCTTCCTACAACTTGGAGACAAATATCGTTGTTAGCTCTTTCGGATCTGCAGGTAAACTAATACAACTGCTTCATCTTAATTTGTTGGGCTGCTCTGTTCATTAGCTAGTTTTCTTTGTTTCCTCTTGTTCATTCCATCTTTCATCCTTCTGGTAGAGTCTAAATATATTTGTACTTTTTCTTCTTTTTCTTGAAAGAAATATTTGCAACATTTTTGTTTCGCTTGGCTGTGTTGTTCCAGGGGATGTAGAGAAATAGGACGTATGAGGAAGGGGGAGAATACGAATTGAGCGGTGACTTCACCTGCCACGTCTTCAACCAGATCCTGCATGCAGAATAGCACTAGCCCTTTGTACATTAAATACTACCAGCCCTTTGCACTGTGAGTCTTGTTACTCCCAAGTTTCTGGCAGCGTATCACAGTTTCCTTCATTGTGATTTGTAATTTTGATCTATGGTAAATGAAGGACAAAAAATGGTACTAATATCGAAAAGATGGAAAGTTGATAACTGTTAGTTATCAGCCAAGGAAAACCTTACTAAGAGGATCACTAATGTCCTCAAATTGCAAAAGCTTCACATCAGGTGGTGTCCAAGGCTGAAGGTATTTGAAGGGCATGCTTGCACTCGAGAGGCTCGAGCTGTGGGATTTCAACATGGAAGCACTTCTGGGATACCTACAAAATGTAAAGGCAAGGCATTTGGAGTTACACTGCAGCCTAGAGCTACACCAAGTGGGACACGTTCAGCCATATGGAGCATGTCAGCGCCTATGCACGCGATGGAGACAAAGGAAATGGTATGTGCTGTACACGCAAGCGATCCCTACAAATTGGACACAATCATCAGCCGCTTTACCATATCTGGAGGTAAATTAGCACAACTGCTTCGTCTTAATTCGTTGCCTTGCTCTGTTTATGTAATTTGTTTCCTGAATTTCCACTTGATTCCATCTTTCATCCGTATGCTAGAGTCTGAATTTGTTTCCCACCGTTTCATTTCCCTTGACAGCATCAGAGGATGAAGAGGAATAGGACATAGACTCCGATCGGAAGATCAGGAGAGGAAGGCGAAGAACACCGGTTCCGTCCGAGGCATGCTTGCTTGCAGAAAAATGAAGCGGCCTCGATCATTTTATTTCCCCAACCCCATCAACCAGACCACGACCCTGCACTTTCAGGCCTTTTCTTGGTACGCACGCACCAGCCCTTTGTATTCTTTGAGATTTTTCGCAGCACATCACACTTCTCCTCATCATCATGATTTTTCATTTTTGATCTATGGTATGGTAGAGGATTTCAAAAAACGAGAGCTAAAGCGAATTAAGAATATAAGTATGAAACTATTGCGATACCAGACTACGTACTAAAACCTTACTACTCCCTATTTCTTTTTTATAAGGTGTATTTTGTTTGGGCATAGGGATTAAGGGCATATTTTTTATGGCTGTGGCTTATGGTTTTTGGCTGAAATTTTTAAATTTTAGCTGTTTGTGACAGAGATTACGAAGAGAGAGATACTCGTTTGCGATTTTGGATGGTACAGATGTTGGGATTTTAACGTGTACTACAATTAACTTGTAGATCCCGTCTTGAAAAAATACTCCGTTTAAAAATTAAGTACTGTAGCAAAAGCCAAAAGCCCGTTTCAAAAGCCGAAAAAACATACCCTAAGAAGCACATGAAACCAAAGAAATGGTAGAGATAAATGGCCATTGTCATGTCCATAGCGTTAATGTTTTAGGAATAAGAGAAAGGATAGTTGTGTAGACGTTTACTTATAAATGTTGAAGAGAGAGGAAAGATTAGTGAGGGCTTACATATAAATGTTGAAGAGAGAGGAAAGATTAATGAGGGCAAAAGAAGATCTTATATTTCCAAACGAAGGGAGTACCAGTTAAGTAACGCCCCAAAATCAGCATGTATCCAACGATCACAATGACGCGCACGCATGCAGATTGACAGGAAAGGCGAGTCAATGGAAGCTACCGCTGCGTAACGGCTTCGACATTTTGATTGGGTCACATCTTTGCCAACATGCAATTATGACTTTATTAAGTGGCTTGCTGGCTCTACCGTTTATGCTCACACGTGAGATTGTGAGATTATGATTTGTATTATGACTTTATTAAGCTGGTCAGCATTATGACAGTTCATGCAATGCTACAGAAAGAAACAGAGATACGAGTGTTTGAGTTGTTCTAGATCATTTGTTCTGATGGCAAGAATGAGTTACTAGGTTGCCTCCCATACAAGGGCTTTGAAAAGGTTATACATACAAAACATCCAGCACCTCAACTCTCTGAAGAACTTTTGCTTCTTTCGTTGAGCTTAAGGTGTGTTGCAACCCTGACTTGGAGAGGATCAATAATCTCCCCAAATTGCAAAAGCTTGTCACGGTCATCTGCCCAAAGCTGAAGGTACTGGAGGGTGTGTCTGCACTCCATAGACTCATGCTGGAGGACTACGACATGAAAACGCTCCCGGAATACATGCCAACTGTAAACCCAAAGCATTTGCAGCTACACTGCTGCCTAGAGTTGCTCACTTCCATAGCTGAGGGACAATCAGGATCTGAGTGGGACAAGTTTAGACATATCCAGCAAATGAAGACGATGGAGACAATCAAAGGAAATGGTACGTGATGTACACAGGAGATCCCTCCTACAAATTGGAGACGAATATTGATGTCAACTCTTCTCAGTCCGCAGGTAAATTAACAAAAGTCCTTCATCTTAATTTGTTCGGTTACTCTGTGCGTTTGGTTTATTTTCTTTGTTCCATCTGCCAGTCGTATGCTAGTCTGAATGTATTTCCTTGTTTTTTTTGAAAGAAATATTGCCAACCTTTTCATTTCGCTTGGCTGTGTTGCTTCAGGGGACGAAGAGGCATATGGCATTAATGGAAGAACATGAGAAAAAAGGGAGGATATATATTAAAGAGGTTGTTTCCCACGATTGCTGAAAATTGAGCGGCGAATTTGTCAATCTTTTTCTTACTTCAGTCCATGAATTCACCCTGCCATGCCTACAGCCAGATCATCCAAAGTTTCTTCGTACGTACATCACCAACAGGTATTTTGTACTAATGAGTCCTTTGTACTGTAAGTCTTGATATTTCAAAATTTGTCACAGCATATCACAGTTTCCTTCATTATGATTCCTGAAAATGAAGGCCGAAAAAGATGGTACTAATGTCAAAAGGACACAAAGTTGATAACTGCTAGTTATGATATATGAAAACCTTACTAGAAGTGATTAGGGGTGGAAAACGGTAACGGATAGTTTGTTTTATCCGATATTCGTATCCGAGAAAACACGAATATGGTAAGCAAAAATTCGTATTCGAAAATATTCGTATTTGTATTCGAGAATATTCGTATCCGTATTTGTGAGTATTCGTATTCGCATTCGTATTCGAGAATATTCGTATCCGTATTCGAAACTATTCGATTCGTATTCGATCCGTTTCTAGAACCTATGAAAAATTCGTACAAGTTTTGTGATTCAAAATTTGAATTTAGGTGGTTTAAAACCGGTAACCGGTCAAAAACCGGTGAAAAACCGTTTTATCCGATATTCGTATCCGAGGAAATCTGTATTCGAAAAATATCCTATTCGTATTCGAGAATATTCGTATTCGTATTTGAGAATATTCGAATTCGTATTCGTATTTATTTGTTTTAAAAATATAGATTCGTATTCGTATTTGATACTATTCGACCGTATCCGATCCATTTCCACCCTTAGAAGTGATGCCCCTAGATGCGATACATCCAAGAATAAGCTACAATATCAATGTGGTACTAGTATGAACTCGCATTGAGAAGTAGGTCGTCCAATATTCACCAAAAAACCCCACTAAATCCCGACCTTAAACTCGGAATCACCTTAAAATCGTCCAAAATCCCAAAAAGAAAAGAAAAAACTCACCCGCGCACACACGCACGCACTCTGCACCGCCATCCTCCTCCACCTCTGCTGCCTTCTTGGCCCTCTTCCCCCCGTTCTGCTCGGCCGCCGGCGCCACCGCCTCCTTCTTGGCCATCTTTGACGGGGCTCCGGCGGCCCGCTTGTCAGCTGCCTTGCTCCGCGTCTTCCTCGGCGACCCGGCCGGGGCCGCAGTTGCCGCTGGAGATTTGCGCTTGGGAGGCATCGATGGACTCGTTTGGGTTTGAGGTAATTGATCTTTTGCCACACCTTTTATTGCATTTGATGATTTATCCTATGATGTCTCATTGATATGTGGGTTCAAGACCCACACGTCAATGAGACAAATAGGGCAAATCATCAAATTCTATGTTTATGTATGGGGCAAATGCTCCAATCTCCCTTTGGGTTTTCACGAGAAGAGTGGGATTGGGCCTCTCCACCTAGGAGAGTGGTGTGCTGCATGACATCTTAGATTTCCTTTTCTTTTTCTTGGGATTTCGCGAAAAGATAGTGGCAGTTGATCTCTGTTGCTTTTAGTATCTAGCATCTTATTTTTAACTTTTTATTTTTTTAGATTTTTTGTATTTCTTTGTATTGTCATGATGATATATTTTTTATTTTTTAAATTTAATTATACTAAAAAAACTACTAGCAGTTATAACAAAAAATCTACTAAGTACAAAACAAGCTAAAAACTTAGGCTTAAAAGCCAGAATAAGCACCCGCTCGGTCTCTGGTTCATGCTAATTTGCTAGCCAACAAAGATGACTAGAAATCCTCCTGTTTTGCGGCTAATGTATGCAGCCAGTTTGATGATAACTACGATGTTTTACGAGGGGGGACACGGAGGATCGTACACACTTGCTGCAGTTGCTTCTTCAAGACTTTGCGATTTTCTTTGTTTGACGAATAAAGGATACGATCTCCAGGAAACTGCATTCTGTTCCATTTACTAAATATGAATTAAACAACTCCGATGCTATATTCAATCATCTGATTTATTGGTCTGTGTATATATATATACACATGACTCTAAGGGACGCCCTTTGGCCCCCTCCCCGGCCCCCTCGGCGACGCCCTCCGGCCCCCGGCGCCGCTCCACCTTCTCGCCCTGCACCGCTTCGCCCCAGGTCCAACTCCGGCTCGGGCCGACGGTGCCACCTCCTCTCACCTCTCGCCCCTCCTCCCCGGCTCCCTCCCGGCCTCCCGGCGCCGCCCCGGCTCTCTCCCGGCCCCCTCGGCGCCCTCGGCCCCTCCTGGTCCCCTCGGCGACGAGAGGTGACCTGTTTACATTCCTACAATTTGGTCTTTAAACCTGTGTACACAAGATAACCTAGCTAGGAGAAACATTGTGGAGTAATTATTTCATGCTTTCTCATGTGATTCGAATACCACATTTGATGAAATTGAGTTTTTAAAGTTAGATGCCTTGAGGCTTGTGGGGATTTGATATGTGCAAGTAAAATTCCTTTAGGTTTAATTTACTATAAGCTAGCGCACTGAATAATTTAATTTACTGACTTATTGTATGACATCGATAGCACACTGAATAATTAAGCTGCAAAATGCGAAAACGAAATGGAATGTGTGAGGATGTTGAAGCCTTGTTTCGATTGGTGGGTAGCAGAAATTGCGTATGTTAATCTAACTCCCGAATCAGTGTATCACCCCTCCATAATTTGTGAGTATGTGTAGCAACTAATAATATATTTTTCCATTTGTATTCTCAAATTTGTTATAGTCTTGTTGACTCCTGAATCAATGGGAATTGGCATATGCAGAAAAACACAATTTGCAAATTTGCAATTGATATGTATTGCTTACAGTGTAGATTTCTGGTCTTTCTTTTGATGTTTTTGTTCGGGAGAAATGCTTTATTACCCTGGTGTTTATGCCAGTTCATGTGCTTTGCAGGTTTGTCGATAATCTGAATGGTGGTGTTGAAAATCTGAATGGTGGTGAACAAAAGCTTATGCCGGTTCAAATTAGTAGCTTTATTTAGTGCATGAATAGTATCAAGCCTGTGGACTGTATGCAAATGGCTCGTAAGAATTTTTGGTTTGTGCAATGTAACAATGTTAGTTCAAATTTGTATTATCCATAGTGAATATGCTCTTGAGAGCTAAGATTTTCAGATTCTGTAACTTGAGAGCTAAGAGTATATTGTCAGGTATTCTATGTATTCTCCACAATGAATATGCTCTTGTCATTGAGTACCATGACAATGGAGCTAAGAGCTAAGATATCTCAGTGTATTCTGTAACAGATTTCTATTATGTAGCATGACATATATTTGCTATTATACACTATCATTTCTCGTCCAAAATCCAGTGATGTTGTTTGGTCTATGATTTCACTTTACAAAGCTTCATGAGAGTATGAGACACATACTCAGGCAAAGAAATTGCTTGCAGTTTATGGGAGTACTTGTTTAACTCTTTCTTTTCATTTATCGTTCCTTTCATGTTACTATCCAAGTGATGATGAATATGATAGTGATGTTGTTACTTTATGCAAGAATGAAGTATGCTGTTATATTTTACTATTTTGGGATTGGATGCTTATGATCTCCTAGTGACTTGGCTTGGATGTTTCTGTTCGAGCTTAATGATCACAAGATAAATGGTGTTCAGTTAAATATTAATTGTTTGCACTGCCTGGGGGACTGGGAATACTTGTTTCCACAAGGACGCATGATCTTGCTACTTTGAACGAAGCTTCTTTGTTCTGGAAGCAGCTCTTAAGGTAATTTTACATGCTCCCAACTAGATATACATGTGGCGTCTGCCTTCAGAGTCACGGCTAAAGTGCAGATCTTGTCTATTAGTCTTTTTTTCTCAGTTAATAATTCACTTTAGTTTTTAAATTCTGATTGTAAAAGAAAAAGATCCTACGAGAAACAGAGAAAAAAAAAGACAACAAACTCGCAAATTCCACATCACTGTAAAGCAATATTAAGTTCTAGAATTTGACAGCATTTATTTTATGAAGCAAAGTACAGGAAATTAGAAGAAATGAAAACTAAATGAGGAAAAAAGTTGCATAATTAAACCCCGAATATTCAGTCTACATTTCAAGCTCAAAGGCCGACACATCGAAGCTAACAGAGAGACCAATGCCAGTCTTGAAGGTGATCTTTCCAGCAGAGGACTCCTCAGCATAAACCTCAACCACACTGCGCCACAGCATCAGCTCCTTGGTCTTCACTCCGGCATATCTTCTTCAGCTTACCCTTCTCGATGAAGACCACGGCGGCAAGAGTTGGAGGCGCACGGCGCGCGCCAAGCGCAGCAGACGGAGCACAGGCTAACACGGTCTACGAGGCAAGGGAGGAGGCGGAGCATCGAGCCGAGTATGTCCGCCTGGGGTGCAGCGCCGGGAGGCCGGGGAGGGAGCTGGGGGAGGAGGGGCGGCGAGAGGTGAGAGGGAGGCGGCACCGTCGGCCCGAGCCGGGAGTTGGGTCTGGAGCAGAGGCGGTGCGGGGACGAGAAGGTGAAGTGGCGCCGGGGCCGAGGGCGCCGAGGGGGCCGGGAGAGAGCCGGGCGGCCGGGAGGCCGGGAGGGAGCCGGGAGGAGGGCGGCGAGAGGTGAGAGGAAGGCAGCACCGCGGCCCGAGCCGGGAGAGCGGTGTCGGGGCCGAGGCGTCGCCGAGGGGCCGGAAGAGAGCCGGGCAAGCGTCGGGAGGCCGGGGTAGGAGGGCGAGAGATATTAGGGAGGGAGTGGATGGGAGAGATCGAGGGTAAAACAAACATCCGAGTAGGGGTTTTGTGAAAGATTGATTAAGTGAGTTAGAGCATCCCACCTATATATATATATATATATATATATATATATATATATATATATATATATATATATATATATATATATATATATATATATATATATATATATATATATATATATATATATTCTTGTGTGGAAAGGATGATATATTGATGCGCACAAAAAGAGCGATTGCATGATAGAGCACCAAGTAATCAAAATTTAGATGCCACTATATATTAATGGAGCTCCACGGAGCTACTCTCTGACAAGCCTGGGCAACCACCCGGAGTCGCCAGATGGTAGCTCATGTTAAATTGATCTAAGTCTTAAATATAAATAATAAGCCTTAATCCTAGATCAAAACATGAACACCTAGCTAAATCTTTAGAGCGGAAGCGTCAACATACCCGAAGTCGGAGAGGCCATGAGGGTGAAAGTAGAGGTGGTCGGCCGGTGAAGTAGAGGTGGCGGGTGCTCGGTTGTAGATGCCGACAGGGACGAAGAGGTGACGGTGATGGAGGAGGGCTTTGGCCTTCGTTCATCACAGCGCACATGAGAGATCGGATTTGTTAGGGTTTGAGAGGCCTAGAACGACTCACGAATAAAGCCCTACCGAAACCCTCTATTTTTATATGGCGCTGGGTGACCGGGACCAAAACCAAATGGAGTTGGTTGCCGCCTCCGATCAAGGCGCGCGAGTGGAGGCGTGCCTCCCTAAAATCTTGGGGTTGTTAGCCGAGATCAACCCAACAGCTCAGTCCTTCACATGTGGGAGTAGAAAAGGAAAAGAATGAAGAGATTAGCCTATAATAAGCCTATTATTCCCAGGGGGATTCCCGGCCAGCCAGCGCGCCACGTCACCCTTTTTTGCAGAAAAGCCCTGTAGTTTGCGAAATTACGTAAAGGTCCCTATTTCTCGCAAAAAGGTCCCCGGTAGGTTTTTTTGCGAAAACCCCCCTCGGCTTCACCTGAATTGCGTATTATTTGCCGGATAGCGCCGCACGGTTTTCCAAAAATATGTACGGGTCCTCGTTTAGTTACGTATAGGTCCTTACAGGTCCTTGATTTTTTACGAAAAAGTCCTTCGGTTTTCTCAAAATTACGCATGTGTCCCCGATTTTTTTTAAAGAAACTCCTCGCGAATTATCGTCTCTTTTACTCCGGTCCACGGTAGCTAAGGCGCATCCGCGCCACGCAGCTAGTTCCTCTAAAAAAAGGAGAATAGCCAGGTGTAGTAACACCCTGGTTAAGCTCAACAAATCTCATACCAACACTCACGGAAACGAATGCTGTTACAGAAGTAGCTAGCTGAATGGAACAGTGTCGTCTCCATCCCATCCCACCCTAAATTCCTATGCGTGCATTGCAAATTTGATCTTCGAACCATGCAATTCTCTGTTCTGCTTGAACTATGTAGCGTGGTGTGCATATGCAGTAGCCTCTCCGATCAAAGGAATGAGGAACCCACTAGCTAGCTGCTTTTGTGTGAATTTAAAATTAGGGATAGTCTATACAACATTTAACTATTTTCAAGGTAAAAATAGTCAGATTTTAGGACGTGGTGATCCAACGCTTCAGATCTTTTTTTGGAGGAGGTGTTTATATGAGTGGATCCGTTGAATAGAGATCCAACGCCCCCAGATCATCTGACTATTTTTACCTTAAAAAATAGCCAAATGTTCTATAACATTTCTCTTATTTATTTCTATTAGGTAGGAGATCACGTACTACGCGCCACGATTTGCCATACGGATTGTATTGGATATATATAGCAAACGTATATCTAATTTTCTATGGACTCGTCTCACATGTATCAGGGTTGTATTTAGTGTATATGTCCCGTTTCATACCTTAAATTAGAGCTGTACAATACGATGTCCTAACTCCTAATATAATCCGATCAATCTTCACTGTTACAATTTAAACCTTTCTCCTTTGTCACCTATTAGCGCGATAATTTCTAACCCACTCTGTGACTTCCCTTTCTAGCCCTTGACGAAAAAATAGTGGGAGAAAATAGTGGGTCCTTTTGCCACTGCTTTCATAAGAGAAAATAGTCTTCACAAGAAGCATGCAAATTAAACGAGCAATCACGAGAGCACCGTCTTGAGCTTGTAGTTCCTGGCGATGGCGCTGTACACGACGAAGTTGAGCGAGCACATGACGGCCATGGTCCAGAAGAAGTAGTCGAGGTGGCCCTGGTTGAGGTCATCGGAGATCCACCCGGGGCTGCCCTCCGTCGCCGTGAACACCTCCACGACGGCGTAGATGAGCGAGCTCATGTAGCTCCCCAGCGCGATGGTGAGCAGCGCGAGTGACGTGCACATGCTCTTCATGGTGTCCGGCGCCTCGCCGAAGAAGAACTCCAGCTGAGCGATGTAGCAGAACACCTCCGCGCCGGCCAGGAAGAAGTACTGGGGCAGCTGC
The DNA here is from genome assembly GCA_036346245.1 of Bonia amplexicaulis. NCBI lineage: Eukaryota > Viridiplantae > Streptophyta > Magnoliopsida > Poales > Poaceae > Bonia > Bonia amplexicaulis. The sequence goes on from CM070741.1 coordinate 13,321,081, forward strand.
CACGCGATGCTGATCTCCTCGCCGCGCGACGCTCTGTCCAACCGCATCATCTCGATGAGCGCCGCGACCGCCATGGCGAGGGCCATGAGGAGGCGCCCGACGCCCATCCTCTGCAGCTGCGACGGCTCGCCCCTCAGCGCCGGCACGATCACCTTGCTGTAGAGAAGAACCCAGGTCAGGACGCAGAGCACCTCGAAGGAGCCCAGCGACGCCGCCGGTATCGTCAACGACAGGATGGTCATGTCCATGGCGCTGCCCTGCTGGATGAAGGTGGTGTTCATCTGCGTGTACGCCGCTGAGACGATGACGCTGGTAGCCCATATGGGCAGAAGCCGCAGCAGGATCTTGAGCTCCTCGACCTGCGTCACTGTGCAGAGCTTCCACGAGCTCACCGCCTCTGGCCTCTCCACCAGGTCTGACTCCGGGTGGATGGCCGCCTTGTCGAGAAACGCGAACTCGTCGGTGTGCGCGATCATGGGCTGGGAGTCACTCTTGTTGCTGACTTCGTAGAGGAGGTCAGCGTCGGCGGGCAGCTTGAGGCTGACTTTCCTGCAGGCGGCGACGACGACCTGGCAGAGGCTCTTGAGCGGCGTTCCCGTCGGCATGCGTCGCTTGTACATGGGCGTGGCGAGCACGAAGGCGGCGAAGGCGAGCGCGATGCACGCCGTGGCGATGCCGAAGCCAAGGCCCCAGCTGACGTTCTCCTGGATCCAGACGAGGAACACGCCAGAGACGATCGGTCCGAAGTCGACGCTGAGGTAGAACCAGCTGAAGAAGGACACCTTGCTTTCCTGGTCCGCCGCGCTGTCGTCGTCGAACTGCTCCGCCCCGAACGGTAGCAGCGAGGACCGCACCCCGCCGCTCCCGAACGCCACGAGGTACAGCCCAAGGAACGCGAAGGTCTGCGCCCCCAGCAAAGACCTGTCGGCGCCGCACGACGCGCCCGCCGCGCACTGCGCCGCGGCCGGCAGGAACGCCGAGAAGGTGACCAGCATCATCCCAAGAAGGTAGACGAAGAGGGAGACAAGGATGGTGTTGTAGTTGCCGCAGAACGTGTCGGCGATGATGGCGCCGAAGACGGGGGTGAGGTAGCTCGTCCCGTACCACGTCGCGACGTTGGACGCGCTCGTGAGGTTGCTGCCGTGGAGGACGGTCTCCAGGTACACCACCAGGTTCGTCGAGATGCCATTGAACGCCACGCTCTCCAGGCACTCGAACCCTGCACCAATTGCAGTTGCAGCCTTCAGTTATTACTAGCTCACACGGTCGCAGATTACCATACGTTTGTATTTTGTTTTTGCAAATTAAATGGTCCTAAAACCAGTGGTTTCTTTTTTTATTTAATGTTTTTGGTTTCTCAAGACGATAACTTGTGCCTTTTATAACCTTATATTAATACATACCGATAAAATTATAATATCATGATTTTTTTGATAGAAAATCGAATAATATGTTATCATATAATCGATCTAGATAATTTGAAACATAACGGTGACTAAACTTTAGAAAGTCTGATGGCACAGATTTAAATATGTGAAATAAAAAAGAAACCGAGGAGCATTTTGTGTTTGTAACTATTTTGTGGCACAGTTTGTTCTTTCTTGAAAAAAAAAATGAAATATGGAGTTCTGCTCACCTAGAACTACAGCTGGTGCCTTGCTACCGCTGCGTTTTTTATCCTTGAGGAGTGGCAGTTGCAGGCTCACGTCTTGACTCTTTGGCCACTGAGTCTGTAATGGAGACATATATATTGTGGAAATTATTAGCAACAGGAAGGAAATCTGCGTATTTTAATGCCAGTGTATTGAAAAGCTGTCGGGACGATGGCATGATGCACAAGTGTGTTGAAACAGTGGCTGTGGTGTGTAGGTTTTTCCGTATGCGCGAAAGATTCGATCAGTTTAATTAAGAAGTATATATGTGTTCCTCTTCTACTTTAATTTAGACTTTATTAATTAATCTAATGGGGTTGCGCGCTAGGTGTATACCAACTCCCGCCGCGTCATCGCGATTGCTCTCCCTCTCCCTTCGGGGAAGGATGCATTCGATCGGCGTCTACACGAAATAAACATGCGTCATCCTAGATTAAAAATTAAGCATTTTAATTTCCATCAATTCGGAGGAACAATGGTGATAAACTAACAAGAACTCATCAGTTAATCCTGAAACGGCCCTGATCGATCACTCTAAGACGACTTGATGGATGCAGCATGAGACAAGAGAGGGGGAAGAGATAGAGCTGGTCAACGGCATGCAGTTACCTCGGGCAGCAGCGGCGTGCGCTCGCCTCTCTCCATGGCGTCTCCGGCGTCCCTGTCGCTCGACGCGAGCGGTGTGCGGACGGCGATCGGCGAGCTGATGGTAGATCTTAGTCTCATGAAGGCCCGCGTGGAATTCGGAGAAACAATGGTGATAAACTGCATAACAACAACGCGATCGTCATCAATTAAATTAAGGGACTCGATGAACGCGCCATGAGAGAGAGATAGAGAGAGAGAGAGAGCGCTGATCAAACGAGCGCGTTACCTCGGGCCTGAGCGGCGCGCGCTCGTCTCTCTTCATGGCGTCTCCGGCATCCATGTCGATCGATGCGAGCTGGGAGCCTGGGACTGGAGCTAACGGTTCTTGCAGGCAAGTGATGCGCACAACTAAATCAAAGAAGCTTTGAGAGCTAGCCTTCCTCTCCGGTAGCGAGCTCCGTGCTTCTCCCCTCTTAAATTTCAGTCTTCGGTTGCTGCTCCGCTGGTACCACACGAGCACTAGGCTGCGAGACAGCCCGGCGGCCGGCTGCCTATATAGCGTAGCGCTGGCTTACGCGCTGTTGGTGAGTTGGTCACCGGGGATTTGTTATTGTTAAGGGTCGCCGTCGTCGCACGTAAAATAATAGCGCGCGAACGCTTCAAAACCAGATCCCATTTTGCATGTCAATACTGCTTCCACCAAAACATGCGTATTTAGGTGAGCGCTTCTGGGAGCAGATGCCGACTTGGTCGCGGCACAGCTAAGCCGGAAGTTTCCACGTGGTAGGTGACTGCTACTTGCACTCTGCAGGCTGAAGCATGCGCTTAGGGTTTGATTGATTCTTCTGAAGGATTGTCGTACTCTCCAGTGTGTTCTTTGTGCAGAAACGTCGTGGTTTACTCGGCAGTCGGCACCAGGAAAGGGATTTGGGACTGAACTTGTGTTAACTAATGGCATGTTGGCGTTCAGACAAGGTCGATCCATTGGTAGTTATCAGAAAGAGGGGGTCTTTTGTCGGCAGAAAATTTTATACATCACTTATGTATTCACCTCTTTGTCATAAATTAAATATATACAATGTGTATAGATATGATCTTAATATTTTGAATATGTGTAGTAGCTACTGATTATGAAACTAATACAAAACATATATGACGACTTCGGTCCCCACATTTTATGAGTGGAAATAATCTTGCGCAGATGGTTCAAGTTACAGGTTTCCAACGTGTATGTGTGGTTTTAGGATTGTCTTCCGTGAAAATCTGTCAGCTTGAATACGGCGGCGCGTATTCTCTGACGTGACTTTACTCCCTCACGTCCGTTAGATTTCACGATGAACGGCCAGGAAGTTAGCATTTTTTAATTTTTTGATTTCTAATTTTTAGTTTTTTTATTTTTATCTGTTTCTAATTTTTTTTCTTTTTTTATATTTCTTTATATTATCGTGTTAAAATAATTTATTTTTAAATAAAAATAGGTTATTTTTATTTAAAAATAGATTATTTTAACACAAATAATATAAAGAAATATAAAAAAAGAAAAAAAAATAGAAAAAGATAAAAACTAAAAAAACTAAAAATTAGAAATCAAAAAATCAAAAAATACTAATTTCATCTGGGCCGTTCATCGCAAAATCAAGGGACGTGAGGGAGTAAAATCACGCTAACTTTACTCCCTCACGTCAGAGAATCCCGTTCGTGAATACGGATACGTACGTCCAGCCTCGATTGGACCCATCTATTAGTAAGAGTTACTGTTATCGCTACGAAACCGAACACTGGGCTATTGGGGGCTTCGAAGGGTGAAGCTGCCCGAGAGGGTAGTAAGGTTCTGTTTGGTAGATTATTAAATTTTTATTTTTTATTCTCTGTTCTGAATTATTTGAGAATATATTTATTTGAGAATCTGAAGTTGTATCTAAAAAACGTGTGGCTAGTAGATTGGCTCCAGAAACATAAGAGATAAGATTAGAGACAAATATACCATATTACCCCTGGTTATAGCACTTCATCTTTGTTTGTGACTTATTCCTTTGTATTTGTAAACAATTGATGATAGTTTTTTATCCAAATTGTATTTTTATGGGCAGTGAAGGAATATGTTGATTGCAGTGACTCCCCATACATAGCATTGTACTACCATAGCTTTGATGGAGCATAAGGTTAAATCAATGCAACTGATCAAATAACATTGTATTTTCATGTTATCATATACTATTCAGCAAATCCAATTCAAATCTCGAACATCAGTACTACACTACTACACTTCTCCATCAGGTAATCTCTGTGCGATAATATGGACCTCTCCTCCCGGTTACTCTGTGATAGGCTCCAATCCAATGCCTCAGGATAGCTGCCATCTTTGCTTCTGGTCTGGAGGGAAGACTCTTTGAAAGGGATCTGCAAACCACTGATCTGAAACTGTCTTGATGCATATTCTATTCTGGAACAAACAGAGGAGACACGAGCAGGCACTCTGAAATGGTCAGACAATATATACTAAACAAATTGAAGTAAGCAAACATGAGCTTCTGGTCAAAATGTGAAAGAAGTTTACATTATCTTGATTCTTTATAGTTTATGCAGGAGATGCCAATTTAAGAACTTATTTCCTTCAGTAATTAATGACTTTCTGAACACATGAGCCTGGATAAGAGCAAAGTAAAAGGCGCAAACTGTGAATTAGTACAAGACAGCTATTCTTACAGAAGGAAAAACATTACACACGAAATTAGGAAGTTGTATGATAAACTACTCATATCTTCCAAATTTCATTCTTTTGTAAGAAATAGCGATTGGTACATCATTAAACGCCATAATTAAATAGGCAAGGACAAGTAGTTGAAGAAGTGGTTACAAGAAGGCTACAGGGACTATCTGCCCACAGAATATCTGTGCATTGACCAACCATGAGGGGATGTAAAATAGCTTAGCAACGCGTCATGGCGCGTGCAATTCAATCATGCAATGGAGTGCTCTGAATTCTTGCAATGTTTTGAGTGGAAATAATCTTGCGCAGATGGTTCAAATTACAAGAGTCGAACGTGTTTGTGTGGTTTTAGGATTGTCTTCCGTCAAGAATACATACGCGTACTTCCAGCCTCGATTAGACCCATCTATTAAGTAAAGAGTTAATGTTATTGTTATGGCTACAAAACCAAACAGTGGATTGTTGGGGGCTTCGAAGGGTGATTTTTTTTGTATGAATAGTCCTTTTTTATTCAAAATTATAAAAATATATCTGTGGAATTTTTTTTTTACAAAAATAGGCTCCAGTCGTCTCCCCATTAGGCAACTAGAGCCAATCGCCTAAAGGAGAGGAGAAGGAAGAGAAAGGAGAGAAGAGGAGGAAGGAGAGGAAGAAAAGAACGAGGGGAGAAGAAGAGAGGGAGAGGAGGAGAAGAAGAGAGGGTTAGATCTTCAGATCCAGATATTTTTCTAGTATATTGCATTTGTAGTATATTTTGTATGAAATATTAGTGTTAGTAAAAATTGTAGATTTAGAAATTTTAGTATGGAAATTTTAGTATAGAAAATTTGTAATATAGAAATTTTAGTATAGAAATTTTAGTACAGAAAATTTGTAATATACATTTTTTAGTATGGAGCATTATTAGTACAGAGATTTTAGTACAATTTTTAGTATAAAAAATTTGTAGTATACAATTTTTAGTATAGAAAATTTTTTAGAATGGAACATTTGTAATAAAGAGATTTTAGTATAATTTTTAGTATCGAAATTTTTGTATAGAAAATTTGTAGTATATAATTTTTAGTATAGAAAATTTAGTTAATGTAATTATAGGAAATTAGCAGGCGTAGAAACGGAGAGCAGACGAAGAAGCGACCGTAGGTGTAGATGTAGATAGAAATAATTAAATATTTGTTATAATAAATTTATTAAATATGTAGTTTTACAAAATTAACAGCCGTAGAAGTGTGTGGTTATGTATAATTTAGGGAACATAGTTTTAGAAAATTAGCATCAGTACGAAATCTGCATGCGTACGAAATTGTAGTGCTAACTTGAACTGTATTTGCAGGTATGGCGTGTGATGGTCGTTACTTGGATTGGCGGTTTCCCTTGTTGGACGAGCACGTGGACCTCGTGCATTGCGCTTCCCGTTGTGTGCCGCCACCGGGGAGCGCAGACGATCCGGCTGAGCTGGGAGTGGTTCGGACACGCACACCTCGCGTGGCCTGGAGACTCGACTCCCGTTGGACATTCAAGTTTGCACTCCGCCAGCGTGTTAGTGCTGCCGTAAGACCATTTTGTGCTGACCTTCACTTTGTTTGTAGGCTACGGGATGCTGGCCTTCTCCCTCTTACTCGGATGGTGCAGGCCACAGACGAGGATGGAACCGCCGTGGGCACAGGCGGGGACAACGTCGTGGAGCGATCACGACATTTCCCGTTCAACCGTTCCCTGCTGACGGCTTTGGTGGACCGTATGGTTATGGATTATTCGTACAAAAATTTGCTACCGAGAGGGTGGTAAGACTCTTAGAGGCCTTGGATGGGAATACTAGCATAATAGGTGAAAACTGGGTATGCACTGAATAGTATTGCCGGATCATAATGGATTTGTGTTTCTTAGCTTTTCTCATTTAGATACCGACATACTGGAATCATGTGAAGTTGATCTAGAGCAAGAAGAAGTGTTCAACAGGTATGGCAAGCACCCTCCTTTGACCATTTTGATCCCATATTTAAATGTTATGTATTTCGTTTCCTCAAACTATTATGCATGCTTAATTTGATTAAATGACTATGTTTATGTTTAGGATTTAATTATCTCCAATTGTTGCATTGATCCTACTTTAAAATTTTGATATCCTTCCTGTTATAACCTTAGCAATATTGTGGAACTTTAGAGTGGTACATGTGTCCAATGCTTAGCGATGCTTAGTTTAATAATGGTAAAAATGGTCAAAATTGGTGTAACTCAATTTTAGACACTTGGGAACTATTTTAGCTCAGTTTGGATAGAGGGGTTACCACTAATATTTTGGTTAAAAAATATGAAAATAAAATTAGTTTGGATTGGACGAGTGGTTTGTTGCGACCAGTGTAGATTGCACGTATTAATATCTCTGCTTAAAGTCTCGTGAAATACATTTTTGAACTTATAATTATTTGTTAAATACTATCAGAGTAAGAGAAAGAAGATCCCTTGGTTGGCTACTTTTATGCCATGTGAAGGACTATATGAGAAGGTCTAGAATTATATTGTGATGAGCTATTGTAATTTGGACAGGATAAAAATCAAAGTTTGCAAATTGCCAAATTTTCCAGTTGCTCTGTAGTCAAATTGGTCAGACTGGCAAAGGAGGTGTGTAATATCCCGAACGTCGTTACGGCGTAAGTTTTAAATAATCACGAAGATTCCCGATTTTTCGGTAAATCACGGAAGGTGAAAATTAAATTGCATAATTGTCCAAACTTAAAAAATAAATTAAAACAACTAATTTGGATATTTTGGACTGTCCAGAGGGGTGGGCCAGCCGCTTGGGCCAGCCAGCCCAAATGGGGACCCGTACCTCCTCTCAAACCCTAGCACCCCATTTATAAACTCCATCCCTTGGCCCCTCCCTCTTTTTCCACCCCCTGGCCACACGCCCCATCCTCCACAGCTACTGCCCATTGGTGCAAAGGAGAAAGAGAAGGAAGAAGAAGAAAGGAAGAGAAGGAGAAAGAAGAGGAGGAGAAGAGGAGGAGGAAAGAAGAGGGGTGATCCCAAAGGATTCTCTAGGTAATTTTTCCTAATCCCAAACCCTCTGTTTTATAGAGTAATTAGGGTTGTTGGCACGGAATTTGAAGGAAATTAATAGATTGATTATGTAATGCCCCAGATTATTTTATTAATTGTTATTCAATTGTTTGTTTGATTATTAAATAGAGAGAGGGACCTAGAAGGAAAAGATTGAAAACTAAAAGAGTTTTGAGGGTTTTATGAAAAGTTAATCAAACACGGCCTAGGCCTTGGCCTGTGGGTTTTTTGGCCCAAGAGGGAGGAGGCCACCCTTTTACCCGTGCACCCCCCCCCTAGCCGCCGCCTCCCCCCGCCTGCGCCGCCGCCCCTCCCCGCCTTGCCGCCACCCCTGCTGCCACACCGCTGCCGTGCCCTGCCGTGCGCCCGGCAGCCCTGCCGCTACCGCGCCAGCTATTGCCGCCGACGTCTCCTCCTTCCGGTCGCCGTCGTCGTCATCCGTCACTGCACTGCTTGGATCCGGAGGAAGGAGAAGAGGAGTTCACGGAAGAGATCCCGGGCGTGTACTTCCTCCTCGTCGTGTTCTTCATATTGTCTTCAAGGGTAATCCCGGTTAACCCATCTAGATGGATAATTTAGCCAAGTTAGAGTTTCGTTGGTTTTCTGGACTGCTGTGACAGATTGGGTTAATCGGCAGTTTTGGGTTAGATCTGTCAGGATTCAGATCTGGACTCCTTCTATAGAATTGTAGAGGACGTAATTATCTTTCCAGGGAGTGCTAGAACGCGTTATTCCGATTTGTGTAGCGAAAGTTATGATTTTTCTAGTGTGGCTGTTCGGCAGATCGGGGAAGTTCGGGACAGTTTTCGGTAGATCGCTTTGGGCGACGGGAAATCGGGCGAATAAAAAATTAATCATGTTAGGAAAGTTTTAGATAATTTTCTTAGATTTCCAGAAAGGTCAAGAAGTCCGGATTCCGATGATCTGGGCGAATGTTATGGCTGTTTTAGTACGCTGTCCAGAGAGGTCGTCGTGGCTATTGATGTTTTAGAAAAGGGATTGTATCGGGTAGAAAATGGCAGAATCAGAGAGGCTTCCCAAATAAGTTTATTTAGATAATTTAATTATATTTCAATAAAGTCTGAGAACGCTTAATTTGGATTTACGTACTGGAAGTTATGGATTTTTGAAGTCGGCTGTCTGTGGTTGGGCAGATTTGGCCGAGGGGAGTTGGGGATTTTAATTGAGATAAATTGTTGGGGTAATTGGGGTTGCTGATATTTTGTATCTAGAAACACGTTACTGTTATGTTAGTAATTATTAATTAATTATTCAGGAGGAGAGCGTATTCCGGGGGTTTCGCCTTCTGCTCGTTCTTCGTTGTCTCACGGTTGAGGCAAGTATAACTTTGCTATGATTAACTGTGTGATTTGATGATTTGGATGATATGAGTGATGATTGAGTTATGAATGCTTTACTTGTGAATTTTAGTAAAGTTATGAGTTGATAATGCTATTTATGTTCTGTTTTCATTATAGCATTTTTGAGATTAAATTGATGCATAGTATGTTGAATGCCTGTTTATCTTGTTGATACATTCACATATATGCATCATGCTGAGAATTGTTGAAGTCTTGGTCACGTGGTGATCAAGCGTCGAGGTCCCCACACTTGTGGAGTGTGGGCATTGGTCCCTGCACCGAGGGTGCGTGCATGGTGTGCATTGACGGATGCACACCGCATTACCAAGAAATGCGAAGAGATGAGAACGGACTTTTGATCATATTGCATAGCATGAAATTATATGAAACATGATTAACTTGACAGTTAATGTTCATGCTTGTTTTTGTTACAGTTTATACTTGCTGAATCGTTGGACTCACCCTTGTTGTTGTTTGTTTATTTTAGGTACCAATGTGAGATCAACATACATGGGGACATGAATGACTAGACCAGATGCACGTGCACTATTCCTTCAATAAGAAATAAAGACAGTCATTATAATCTTAGTGGCTGATTAGTTTAATTGGATCATTTTATTATTCATCAGATTAAATGTAATAATGATTAGAACTATTTGATATCGCCTGCTCTTTATTATGGAAATAGAACTGCTTCGCTTATCTAGATTTGCTATTAATGATTGAATAGATAAGACTTGGTCGAATCTTTTGGAATAATTATTAGAAGTTTTAATTTTGGCTAGAAGATGGTAGCATTTTAGCCCATTGTTTGGCTGGGATGTTACAGATTACCCGATTAGAAATTACATGCTGTCTGCCTGTAGATCAATTCGCGCAACGTGTCTGTTGGCGTAGTTTAGACCCATGAAACAATTTTTCCTACAGGTCTTCCCAAAAGAAAAATTGTAGAGGACTTCGAGGCCCATCTTTTTTTTCGAATTTGTGGTCATGGGATCCGGGCGTATGATTTGGGAAAACCACCGACCGTCGTGGTTGCGATTGGGACAGATCATTGCTCAAGTGTGATTTAGGGGTAGTAAATGATTTTTATAATTATGGTCGAAATTGAGACAAATGTAGGGAATTCAGTAATCTAATTTCTATATAAAAATCATATTTTTTTAGATCCTTGTACTGTGGTTGGGACGCATTTGAATCTTGCTATCCAGATTGACAGAACAGAAAACTTCATCTGTTTTGTGCATTAAGTTATACCTAGCTGTGATCAAAATAAAAATATATGTTCTACATGAAAAATATAGGCTTTTAAGTGATGAATTGAGATACGTATCGTTTGCTGTAATTGAATCAATATTTTTAAAGATACGAAAATGTTAAACAGCGCTGCTGAAGTGGGTAGTTTGCTGAATTGTTGAGCGGAGAGGAGTTTGTGCGGGTTCTGGGTTCTAGCGATGTCTTTAATTATTTTAGTCGTGTTTGTATGCTGTGGCTTTGTGCTGAGAGTTGCCTTTTGGACAGGTGGTCTTGTCCCTGAGCACTCTTGATTTGCTTCGCTTTGTCGGTTGAGGCAAGTAAACGTAGCGGTGGTTGCTACAGTTTAACTCGTTATTCCTTCTACTTACAATTTACATTATTTTCGTAATTTAATACATTATACCATAGTTGCATGATATTCTAAATGTGGTGATGGTAGCAAGTTTTGGTCAATTGATATGTTGATAAACTGCTAGTAGTCATGTGGAATTTTGTTTAATGTGCGAATGTGGAATATGAAAATAAACATGTGGTGAACTTGTGGATGTGGATATGTTGTGAGCATGATGATGCTCCTTGAAAGTTGGAATTCATGTGGTTTATGATTATCATATCATTCATATTGTATCACGACATTTGCATATGTGGATGTCGCCGCACCTAGCCGCGATCGTACCGGTACAGTATCGTATATTACCGTAATACGATGCACCTCTTCTCCCGCTGGGAAAGAGTGATGTGGAGTATAGCATGAAAGCATTCATATGCATTGCATTGTGGAAAGATCATTGGCATACATATGCAATATATATTGTGGTGATGTTATTTTGTGGAATATTCAACTTTATAGTTGTAATGTAGAATTAACTCATATAAGCTACTTGTGGTATGAGGAATGTTGATGTAGTCATGAATTGGGATTCGTCCCTTGTGTACGGTAAGGGTTGTAGTTTTGGCATGTGATTCTTTTCTTTTGTGGTACTTGTTGAAAGCCGTTGTGGATGTGAGAAATAATAGAGTATTGAAGTACATCATACATATATTTTATTGTCTTTGGTGGTGATAGTGGTTGAGATTTTAAAGTAGTCAAACGAGATTTATTTGCTAATGCTTACCATCATTGATGGTGATTTGAGGTTGAGGATATAAACATTGTTAATTGTGGAAGATTAAATGTTGATGATTAATCTATTGTGGTTTGTGGAAGATTAAATGTTGATGATTAATCTATTGCGGTTTGTGAAAGATTAAATGTTTCATTTGCATTTAATTGTGGATAAAATGACTGTATTCATATGCCAATTAAATCTGAAATTGAAGAGGTATGATTCATTGATATTTGTGGTGGTTTAATAATGTTGGACATGAATTGTGGTTGTGGTTGTATGGAATTATAGATGATGATGTATAATTGTTTGTAGTTTGAATAGCCTGTTAAACTGCTTGCTTGCCGAGATTTTATCTCACCCTTGTTTCCTCCCTCTGTGGACTTTGAGCATGCATGGAAGGGTAGAGCGCACCACACCGATGCACGTGAATCATATTTTTATGCTGTAATAAAGTTGAAAGGATTCTAGACCTTTGCATAGTTTTGTTTACATTATCTTAATAATATTAAATTTGTGAACTATTTTTTAGATTAAAATATTGGAGGATGTTTTAAATATTGAATAGCTATCACTATTCTGTTTTTCTTAGTTGTTTATGCTTCCGTTTATATTATCTTGATTAGTAATTGTTGTCAGTTTAATCTATCTTGTAAATTGGCTAGATGTGGAGTGGTTTTAGTAGCATCCCAGGGTAATGTGGGTCCTGGGGTGTTACAGTTGGTATCTGAGCGGGCTTTAGGTCCGTGGTAATTAAATTATTAAATTGACACACTGGTGCACAGTAGGATGGGATGTGTCAAGCATTGCATTTATGGTTTTGACATGTTGTATTGATGATTTACGTTATGAGATGATCTTGCATGATTATGATTTGCTCCTATGTTTGTTGAGTGAGAATAGTCAATGATAAGATGTAGAGGTTGAATTTGCTGCCTTGGAATTGCCAAGTTATACCACTGTTGGTAGCATGGGGATTAGCAATATAGTTATCTCAGGTAACTTAATTGCAGATGTTGTGAGTGAGTTTCTGTAGGACCGAAATGGCGACAGAGGGGGGTGAATGTCGCTCTCTTTTTAAAATCGCCCCGAGAATTCGACACTGTTTTTCAAAACCATGCAAATCAAAGCACCTCACAGAAAATTAAAATTAATCTTGCTGAAATTTGGAACGCATGCGATACTGAAAAATTCAGCATAAATCAGAGAGTAGTCAGTAAAAATTTCAGCTGAAAATATTTCCGTTTGATCTGCATGCAAAATCACCAAAGATCACTGCTGCTTACTAACCAAGGCAACATCTTTCAAAATGAAAGAATCATTAACGCGCACTGTACCTTTAGCAATGACACGCCCGGATGAAGCATCTCCGAAGGCGATCGTCTCATCACCTGGAGCACGGGCAAGAGAAGAAAACCAACGGGAATCTCCGGTCATGTGTCGTGAACATCCGGAGTCTACGAGCCAAACCTTTCCCTTCCCTGCCCGGCGAGCCTGAGTCAACAAGAGAGCAAAGTCTTAGTACTGAGATAAATCAAAATAGATTTTGGAACCCAATACTGAGTCACACGTAGATCAGATGAAGTAGTCAAGCACGACTGACCTCTATCTACCCTCGCCTCGCCGCCTAAAGAAGCGAAGGTCTATGTGCGGACACTGAAGTCGTTCTCGGGTCCGACCGCTACTAAGAGCGAGTCGGAGCACTAGCAAGATGTCGATCACGCCATGGTAGGCATCTCGATGGGGAAAACGAGATCTACCCTCGTGACGTGAAGTCACAACCGAGGGAGCACGAGGACGAAAAACAGAAGACTCAGAAAAACCAAGTCCTCGGTGCTGCCCAAAGCTATCAACAGTAGCAAGCCTAGACCTCGTGTTGGTCTTAGGTGCACTCAAAGTCTGAGGCTGACCCTGAATACGCTTAAGAGACTCAATACGGTCTCTACGCGCGATCTTGGCGCGCTTGAAGCAATGGTCAAATAAATGCCCATCCTTCTGACAGAAGGTGCAATGATACTTCGCCTTCTGAGGGGCTGAAGTAGCATGAGATGGCTTCGCCTTCTGAGAGGCCGAAGCTGCAGGTGAAATTACCTTGCTGTCAGAAATCCCTTGGACAAAGCCCGCTAATTTAAATTGAACTTTCTTGTTCTTGGGCTTGACCTCAATCACACCTGCGGCTACGGGTCTAAGCACTACAGGTGGATGCTTCCTCACATCCTCACGGAAATCATATCCTAGACCCTGATTGAACTTGCAAATCTTTGATTGGTCTAGAATAAGATTGAGCTTCTTCTTGCCTCCTACAAATTTCTCGAGAGTGTTCATAAGATACTGACACTCCCGAAAGAGAGAGGTGCAAGAAGAGCAAGGTGGGGAGGTGACAACTGAAGGTAAGGGAGTAGAAGAACAACCAACAGCAGAGGGAAGACTGGCTTGTGCACGCACAGCCGACTCAGAAGGGACAGTCCTACTGCTAGCCGGTTGGTTCACGTCGCTAGGCGTCTCTACCTTACCCGGGGGCTTCTCCCCCTTCTCCACAATCACACTACAAGCACAAGGTGGCTTCTCTAGTAGGTCCTTAGTTAGCTTCACACATTTCTCATCCAATGCAATCAAATTAGATTTTAGTTTGTTACAATTAATGTATGGTGAGCTAACAGGGTCTTTAGAAGCAAACTGAGCCAACTTCCTATCATGATCAATCATATCTTGAAACTGTTTCGAGACAGCTTCGAGTTCAACAGTTAATTTAGGACAGTTCAAGCATGAATCAATTGGCTCAAGTAAAAAGGCTTGTAGTTCAGCAATTTTATGATCTGCCCGTTTTAAGTTTATTTTCAAATTATTACAATTTTCACATGTTTCGGGCAGATCAAGAAGCATAGTGTAAAGACCTCTAAAAGCATTGTCCTTAGCCTCACATGAGGTGCAAGAAATAGTCTCAACAGTAAATGAAGAAGGAGTTATCCTACTCATTTCTAGTTCAGCAAGTAGACTAATATTCTGCACCTTAAGTATATCAAGCTCACATGTCATATTATCATGAGAAGTCCTTAACTTCTCCATATCTCCAAGCAAAGCAGGGCATGTATCACATTCGTCACGGGAGGGAGCAGATATAAGTGAAGTAAGCTCCCGTGATAATCTATCTACTTCCTTCTCCAACTCGCTACATCTAGCTCTAGATCTAGCATGAAATTTACCTAGCTTAAGAAAGGCATCATTAAGCTGGTCGTAAGATGGGTATACCTCGTCGGAGTCGGAGTAGAGCTCGCTGTCGCTCAGTTCGCCGTCGAGGGCCATGAAGCACATGCCGGAGAAGTCGTCGTCGCCCTTGGGGTCTTGGTCACCCGTCACGTCGTCGGCGCTCCATCCCTCCACCTCGCTGAGGTCGAGGTCGTCGAAGGTGGCGAGGACGCGGTGGAAGAGCTTCTTAGTCTTCCCAAGGTCGCGGAACGTCTTTTTGCCTTGCGTCTGAGCTGGGGGCTTCTTGTTGCGGTTCTTGTCGGGGTAGTCGTTCTTGCTCGAACCGTCGTAGTCTCCTTTGCCCTTCCCCAGCTTGGGGCAATTTGCTCGAATGTGGTTGGGGCCACCACACTCAAAGCAAATCAATGGTCCTCTTCTTTTTCCGTCCCTCCTTCTCTTGTAAGCATGGGAGAACTTCCGAGCTAGGAGGGCCAGTTGTTCATCCTCTAGCTGCTTTAACTGATCATCAGTTATGTCATAGAGAGCAGCAAGGGAGAATCCACATATCGGCTCAGCAGAAGAAGATCCGAGCGGGATCGGTGACTAATGCCATCGATTGTGACTTGACCGATGAGAGACTATGTCAATCTCGTGAGTCTTGAGGCGCGAGTAAAGCGCATCAAGCGTCAGGGTCGAGAGGTCCGTGGTATCCTTGATGGTAGTCACCTTCATCTCCCAAACCCGAAGATCGAGTGCAGAAAGCATTTGTCGAGTGTTATCCGAGTCGGAGTATGTGAGACCGACGGCTCGGAGGTTGCTCAAAATCTTGTGAAAATGAGAAAAGCACTCGTCAAGGGACTCGCCAGCAAGCATCACGAATTTGTCAGATTCGCTGAATCGGTCCTGCCGCACCGCCTTTATTTGGGTGGTGCCCTTATGGTAAGCATCGAGGTCATCCAAATATCGGGCGACGACGGTGAGAGATGCGATCAAACTCGCTCGCTCAATCCTCGAATGATGATGTTCCTTGCCCTTGCGCTTGCCTCAACATCACCATATTCCTGTATTGATGTTCTCATCGGCAGGAACAACAAACTGAACCTTCACCTTCCGCCAGATGGCATACCCCTGAAGCCTAGATGTATGTTTCCATTTGAGAGACCATGTGGAGGTCATCCCGTTGTGTATGATGAGTAATTGACATCATTTTACGAAAAGTCGAGTTTGAGTCGGTTGGTTCGGACCTAGACGTTGCGCGGCGTAACGGGCTCGGTCGGACTTGGTCGAACCTAGTCGTTTGGGTTTAGGTTGCATATTCTGATGACTCGGCCGGTTTGATCTCTATTTACGCTTTCATGTATCGAGCGGTGCTATTTGACGTGTTTCTTGTCTGTGTGACTGCAGGACGTCGAGGCGGAGTCGTGGCGAGACACGGTGGACCGGACTAGGCGCAGGTGGCGCTGAGGTCAGAACGGTCGTGATGTGTCGAAGACGACGTGGACTCGAGGCGTGCGAGACAAGGAGTGCGGAAGCTTCCCGGAAGGTGCAGGAGGGGCGAATCGGTAAATTCGCAAGGCTGCACAAGCGGAGACGGCTCGTTAGGGTTTAGCCGTGAACGGGTTGAAAACCCGTTAGCCAAGGGCTATAAAAAGGAGTTGGGGGGCTGCATACCCCTTCACCCATTCAATGGCTTAAAGAGGTAGTTAGGGCTTTGGAGTCTTCTTTTGCTTTGAATCTCTCTTTTTCTGGTGGAGAGTGGTTGGTTCCAGCAGAGTCTGTTCTGCTTTTGTTTTATGCCTTCGTGAGTGTTGTGAGGAGAACATGGTTCTTGAGTGTGTGTTCTTGCTGTAAGAGATGTCTGTGAACAATCCTTTGTAGCATTCATATCTCTGTGTCAATACCAATGCGAGAGACTTTGTGCCTTGAACTGTTCTTCAGTGATATGTTGTGTGCCTTGTTGTTGTTTCGGTTCAGTTCTTCAACCCTCTGTTCTTTGCTTCATTTCTAGGGTTTTTCGATTTCTCTTCTTTCCCTTCATGAGAGGACCTGAGATTTGATCTGGAATGTCTTGTAACCATTGCTAATCTAGCTGCAAAAGCTCATGATCAAAGATTCAAGGATTGGAGAGAAATTTAGTTTTTGGTGTGGCTTCTGTAGGTTTTCAGATTTTTGGCTCAAATCTTGATTCCTTGTTTTTGGAATGAAGTAACTTGTCTCCCGGGGTCTCTCTGTTAATTAGAATATAGCCCTAATGATCTAACCTGAAAAGAACAAATTTTCATATGTTAATCTCTTTGTTTTTCAGTGGTAAAATGTAGTTACTGTAGCTTCTGAGTTTTGTTTCAGTAGCAGTTTTCTGTTCTCACCCGCAGGTTGCATTTCTTCAGTTGTCTCTGCCGAATACAGCAGTTAGCATTTTTCAGGTGCAGCCTGTAACAGCTCTTGGTCTGCAGTTTTGTTTATTTTCGGCCAGCAGTAACTGCTGTATTTTCTGCATTTTCTGGACTACATTTTGAGTCTCTTTTCGGCAACAGATTTCAGTTTTCAGCAGCACTGCATCATTGTTCGGCAGCAGGTCTGAAAATCTTTTGGTCAGTCTTCAGTTTCTCTGTTCGGCTGTTACTCCGATTCCCATTTTTCAGTTTTGCAGCCGGTTGTTTTCAGTAGCAGTTTTGAATATTTTTGGGGGTTTCAGGCTTGCAAACCGAATGTTTTCAGTTCAGTTTCTGCAGCAAATTCATCCGAGATATCCTCTTTAATTCTGCAGTTTTCGGACATCTTTGAGTAACAGTTCGATTGATCTTTTTGGCTAGTGCAGTGAACAATTCTTCAGCAGTCTCATGATGCTTTCGGCATGCAGTCTGTGTTCAGTCTCTGTTAAAGCAGTGTGCAGTAGCTAATCTCCTCATTTCTTACTTCATAGCTTCCATAGCTATTGGAGAAGGAAATCGTGTGGATACTTCGGGGAGAATTTTTTAAGGCACCATTCACCCCCCCTCTGTTGCCAATTCCAATTCTACAATTGGTATCAGAGCCGGTTAGCTCTTTTCTATAGATCTTAACCGGTCTGCGAGCCATGGCGACAGACAAGTATTCCACCAAGCCGCCCATCTTTGATGGCCTGGATTACCCCTTCTGGAAGAGCCGAATGGAAACATACATTCAGGCTCAGGGGTATGCCATCTGGCGGAAGGTGAAGGTCAGATTCGCTGTTCCTGCCGATGAAAACATCAATGTGGCAAACATGCCCGATGTTGAGGCCAATGCAAAGGCAAGGAACATCATAATACAAGATTTGAGTAGAAGCGAATTTGGTTGCATCTCTCACCTGTCGTCCGCTCACGACATCTGGACGACCCTCGATGCATACCATGAGGGTACCACCCAGATCAAGACGGTTCGACAGGACCAGTTCAAGCGCGAATACAGTAAATTTGAGATGCTTGCTGGTGAGTCCCTCGACGAGTGCTTTTCACGTTTTCACAAAATCTTGAGCAACCTCCGAGCCGTTGGTCTCACATACTCCGACTCGGATAACGCCGACAGATGCTTTCACTCGATCTTCGTGTTTGGGAGATGAAGGCGACTACCATCAAGGACACCACGGACCTCTCGACCCTGACTCTTGATGCGCTTTACTCGCGCCTCAAGACTCACGAGATTGACATAGTCTCTCGTCGATCGAAGTCACAGTCGATGGCGTTAGTCACCGATCCCACTTCGGATCCTCTTCTGCGAGCCGATGTGCGGATTCTCCTCGCCGCTCTCGTGACATAACCGATGATCGCTAGAGCGACTTATGGATGAACAGCTAGCCCTCCTAGCACGGAGATTTTCTCATGCTTACAAGAGGAGGAGGGATGGAAAAAGAGGAGGACCCGTGATTTGTTTCGAGTGTGGTGGCCCCAACCACATCCGAGCAAACTGTCCCAAGCTTGGGAAGGGTAAAGGTGACTTCGGCGGTTCGGGCAAGAATGACTACACCGACAAGAACCGCAACTCAAAGCCCTCAGCACCGGTCCAAGGCAAGAGGAAGTTCCGCAACTTTGGGAAGGCGAAGAAGCTCTTCCACCGCGTCCTCACCGCTGACGACCTCGACCTCGGCCGAGGTGGAGGGATGGAGCGACGACGACAGACGGGTGATCAAGAACCCAAAGGCGACGGCGACTTCTCCCAAGATGTGCTTCATGGCCCTTGAGGGTGAATCGAGCGACAATGAGCTCGACTCCGACGAGGTATTTCCTTCCTACGACCAACTTAATGAAGCTTTTCTTAAACTAGGAGGATTTCATGCTAGAGCTAAAACTAGGTGTAGCGAGTTGGAGAAGGGAGTAGATAGATTATCTCTAGAGATTATTGCTCTTACATCTGCTCCCACAAATGATGATTGTGATACTTGCTGTGCTATCTTGGGTGACATGGAGAAACTAAGGATCTCACATGATAGTGTGTCCTCCGAGCTTGATATTGTTAAGGTGGAGAATGTTAGTCCGCTTGCTGAATTAGAATTGAGTAGGATGGTCATACCCTACTTACTACCGATGAGACTATTTCTCCCACCTCATGTGAGGATAAGGACGCCGCTAGAGGACCTTATGCCATGCTACTTGATCTGCCCGAATCTTGTGAAACTTGCAATAATCTGAAGATGAACTTAAAACGGGCAGACCATAAAATTGCTGAATTGCGTGCTTCCCTGTTAGAGCCTATTGTTTCTTGTACCAACTGTCCTAAATTAACCTTTGAGCTTGAATCGGTTTCTAAGCAATTTCAAGAGATGGTTGATCATAACAAGAAAATGGCTCAATTTGCTACTAAGGATCCTGTTAGCTCACCATGCAATAGTTGTAATAAACTAAAATCTGAATTAATTGCATTGGATGAAAAATGTGTGAAGCTAACTAAGGACCTTCTAGAAAAATCACATCCTCCTTGTGCTTTCTGTGCTGAAGTGTTTGAAAAGGATAAGGACATGGTAGAGACGTTTAGGAAGAGTTACGAAGACCAAATGGCTAGGATTAGAACTGCCCCCTGTGTGTCCTGCGAAGCCCTCAAGGTTGAGGTGGCCGTGTATAAGGAGAAATATGCACGTGCTATTCGCTCTTCTGCTATTGGTTCTTCTCCTTTCTCTCCTCCTGCTGTCTCTTCTTCTTCTCCTTGCTCTTCTTGCACCTCTCTCTTCGGGAGTGTCGACTTTATGAACACTCTCGAGAAATTTGTAGGAGGCAAGAAGAAACTCAATCTTATTCTAGACCAATCAAAGATTTGCAAGTTCAAAAGAGTCTAGGATATGATCTCCGTGAGGATGTTTGGAAATATCCACCGTCGTGCTCGCACCAGTAGTCAGCAGTGTGTTTGAGGTCAAGCCAAGAACAAGAAAGTTCAATTTAAATCGCGGGTTTTGTCCAAGGGATTTCGACAAGAAGGTGATTTCACCGCGACTTCGCCCTCGGAAGGCGGTATCATTGCACCTTCCGCGGAAGGATGGGCATTTGTTTGACCATTGCTTCAAGCGCGCCAAGATCGTGCGAAGAGACCGTGTTGAGTCTCTTTGGCGTATTCAGGGTCAGGCCCAGACCTTGAGTGCACCTAAGACCAACACGAGGTCTAGCTTTGCTACCGCAGGTAGCTTTGGGCGCATCGAGGACCCGGTTCTTCCGAAGTTTTCGTTTTTCGTTCTCATGCTCCCTCCGGTCGTGACTTCCGCTGCTCGAGGGTAGATCTCGCTTTCCTATCGAGATGCCTACCCGCGGCGTGATCGCCTTCTCGCCGGTGCGCCGACTCGCTCTTCATAGCGCCGGACCTAGCACGCCTTCAGTCCGCACACGCACCTTCCGCTTCTCCGAGCGACGGAGAGCGAGGGGTAGATAGAGGTCGGTCGTGCTTGACTACTTCATCCGCCGACGTGTTACTCAAGATTGGGTGCCAAAATCATCGCTGATTTACCCCAAGATCGAGACTTTACTCTGCTTGACTCGGTTCGCGGGCGTGGAAGGAAAGGTTTGGCTTGTAGACTCCGGGTGTTCACGACACATGACCGGAGATTCCCGTTGGTTTTCTTCCCTTGCCCGTGCTCCAGGTGATGAGACGATCACCTTCGGAGACGCCTCTTCTGGGCGAGTCATCGCCAAAGGTACTGTGCGCATTAATAATTCTTTTATTTTGAAAGATGTTGCCTTGGTGAGTAAGCTGCAGTATAATCGCTTTCGCTTTCTCGACCACCGATGACGATTTCGAGGTGAGTTTTAAGAAAATAACCGCAAAATTCTTGATTCTTCTGTAGTCCGGTTTATGGATTTCTCGCTTTGGGAGGATCTTTCGTGCTAATTTTTCTCGAGTCTTCGGTGATCCTCTCCGTTGTTTGCTTGCTTCGAGTCCCGCGATCTTTCCTTCCGCATAGGAGACTTGGTCATATTGATTTGACCATTTGACCCGAAAGTTAGCGGCCACGATCTCATTCGTGGTCTGCGAAACTCAAGATGGTCAAAGATCTTGTTTGCGCTCCATGCCGACGGAAGATGGTTGCCGCTTCTCATCCTCCCACACAGTTACTATGACCGATGCACCGGACAAATGCCCATATGGATACGGTTGGACCAAATCGAGTGCGCGGCAGGAGGGAAGTGGTATGTTCTTGTCGTAGTCGATGACTTCGAGGTATTCTTGGGTGTTTTCTTGGCCTCGAAGGATGAGACGTTTACACATTTCCGAGGTCTTTTCAGTAGGCTTTCTGTTGAGCTTCCAGGTGCCTTACGAGCGATCCGCAGTGACAACGACACGGAGTTCAAGAATTCCTACTTTGAGAGCTTCTGTGGTGAGACAGGTGTAGAGCACCAGTTCTCTTCTCCATATGTTCCTCAGCAAAATGGTGTTGTGGAGAGGAAGAACCGTACCTTGGTCGAGATGGCCAGGACGATGCTCGATGAATACTCTACACCGCGGAAGTTTTGGGCTGAAGCTATAGCCACCGCGTGCCATGTTTCGAACAGAGTTTTTCTCAGGGCACACTTGCACCGCACTTCTTACGAGTTGAGATACGGGCGAAAGCCCAGTGTTTCTCATTTTCGTGTGTTTGGTTGCAAGTGCTTCATTCTGAAGTCCGGGAACCTAGATAAGTTCGAGTCACGTTCTTGTGATGGACTCTTTCTAGGCTACTCGACCTCTTCGCGGGCCTATAGGGTTTGGAACTGCGAGTCTAGCAAAATGGTAGAAACCTGTGAGGTAACCTTCGATGAGGCCAGTCCGGGGACTAGGCCCGATATCTCAGGTTCACTAGAGCAGTCCGAGACCATCTTCATGGATGATGAGGATGATGAAGATGAGGGTTGTCTACCCGATCCAGTCCCTCATCCACCCCTTGAGGTACCTTCTTCCACCGCACCTCAAGGTGATCAGCCCGTGCCTTCTGCTTCTTCTGGAGCTAGTGGCTCTGTTCCTACTTCGTCAGCTCACGAGGTAGAGGCCGCTTCTTCATCTCATCCTCGACCTCCTAGACATATCCAAAATCTCATCCTTCGAGCGGCATTATTGAGACCTCTTCGAGCGTGTTACCCGCTCAAAATCTGGCTTATCTCAATTCTGTCTTCATTCTGCTTTTATTGCCTCCTTTGAGCCCAAAGATGTTTCTCATGCTTTATCTGACGAGTCTTGGATCAATGCCATGCATGAGGAGTCGGAGAGTTTCGAAGAAACAAGGTTTGGACGCTTGTTGAGCCCCCTCGAGATCACAATATCATTGGAACCAAATGGGTGTTCAAAAACAAGCAAAGTGAGGATGGGGTAGTCATTCAAACAAGGCTAGATCAAGGTTGCAGGGGTACTCCTGTGTTGAGGGTCGGATTTCGAGGAGACCTTTGCCCTCGTAGCTAGACTTGAGGCCATTAGAATTCTGCTTGCCTTTGCAGCTTCTAAGGGTTTCAAGCTTTACCAGATGGACGTCAAGAGTGCCTTTCTCAATGGCTTCATTGAGGAAGAAGTCTATGTCAGACAGCCTCCAGGTTTCGAGAACCCTAAATACCCAAGCCATGTCTACAGGCTTTCCAAAGCTTTGTATGGACTTAAGCAGGCCCCCAGGGCCTGGTATGAGAGGCTTAAGTCCTATCTGTTGAGTCATGGTTTCGAAATGGGTAAAGTCGACAAGACCTTGTTCATCCGCCGGCTAGGCTCGCTCGTCAGATTTATGTGGATGACATCATCTTTAGCGGCTCTCGCATACTCTCTTCCCGCCTCCGATGTCATGAGCTCGGAATTTGAGATGAGCATGATGGGCGAGTTGAGTTTCTTCCTTGGCTTCCAAATTAAGCAGACTCGGGAGGGTACCTTCTTGCATCAGGGCAAGTACACTCGAGACCTCCTGAAGTGCTTCGATATGAGTGATGGGAAGCCGGTGTCCACTCCTATGGCTACATCAATTCCACTCGACCCAGATGAAAACGACGAGCCAGTCGATCCAAAGGAGTATCGAAGTATGATCGGCTCCCTCTTGTACCTCACTGCCTCGAGACCGGACATACACTTCTCCGTGTGTCTTTGTGCTCGGTTTCAGGCTTCACCTCGCGTATCTCACCGCCAGGCGGTGAAGCGCATCCTTCGGTACCTTCGAGCTACCATTGACTATGGTATCGGTACTCTTCCTCATCCTGTCTTTCCCGAGAGCCTACTCGGATGCGCACTTTGCCGGTCAGGGATAGACAGGAAGAGCACTTCGCACCGCCAATTCATTGGCACTTCTCTCGTTTCCTGGTCCTCGAGGAAGCATCCGATGTTGCACACCCACCGCAGAGGCCGAGTATGTTGCTGCAGCCAGTTGCTGTAGCCAAGTGCTTTGGATGGTCTCGACCTGCGGGACTTTGGGTTAGTTATCGGCGTGTTCCACTCCTTTGTGATAACACTTCGCAATTAACATTGCTAAGAACCCGCAAGATTCTCGGACCAAGCATATCGACATTCGCTTTCACTTCCTTAGAGACCATGTGGAGAAGGGTGACATCGTGCTCCGGTTGTGGAGGGTGACCACCGGTTGGTCGACATCTTCACCAAACCTTTGGATGGCTCAAGGTTTTCAGCTCTGCGGGGAGAGCTTGGGGTGGTTTGTCCTTATGGACTGTTGTGAGGGGGAGCTTATGCTTTACTGCTTTACTATATTTATTATGCTCTTACTCCTTTCTGATTGCATTGCATATGGGTGCATTGGGTTTAGTCCTTCCAGCATAGGTTAGAGCGGTTCTTTTGTCTAGTTGCTTAGACTTCTTACTCTTATCTTATGCTTTCAGGATGCTCTATTAGTCGTTTCTTATCTCACTAGATTGAGCTCACTCACTTCTTGCGATCTAGCGAGGGTCGGCCACCTTCTGGTAGACAGGTGCGTGTTTGCTCTCTAGTGTGTGTTTTTACGGTCAGCTATTAGTCCTGGAGTCATATGGGGTAGATGAGAGTCAGTCTGAGCCATAGTATCCTCTATATCTTATCTATGCTTTAAGGACTACCTGTTTTCTTTGCCAGCTTCTCGTTTTTATTGCTTTGGTTCAGGGGGAGTTCATTTGGGTGCTTCTGGAATGGAATATTGACTTAACTCAACTTGAACTAAAAGTTGCATCACATGTTGAGGGGGAGCTGGATTTTTCTTCATTACTTTCTGCATTGAGCCCTGATTATTATCCGGTTATGACATGCTTACGATGCTTTACATCTTGCCATGATTTATGCTCATTTGCTAGATTCATCATGACTTCATATGTGTAGACTAGCTTTTGCCATGATGAGTTAATTAAATTTGCTCAATTTGAACTAAAACTTGTCATGTTAGCATTTGATATTAGTCTCTCTTGAGCTATCCTTTTATGATTCATGCCATGTCAAATAGGCTAGGTTGAGCGTTGAATCTCTATTTTGAGCCTTAGATTGAGCTGTTCTAGCTTCTTGATGATGCATATGTTAGTATAATCATTTCAAAAGCAAAAAGATCTCTTTTGTGCGAAAAAACTGATCTCACCAATTCTTCTCATGAGACGGCTTGCCATTACACTAGGCATGAACTCAGGGGGAGTTTTGGATGACCAAGATCATTTCCTTAAGCTCAAGGCGCTTGGAATGATCGCATAAGGCTTGAGATCTAGCACATGATAAAAATATGGGTTGAAAACGACCATGAATTTCAAAAGAAAAATGTCATCTGTGCTCAATTTGCCTAAGCTATTAAAAGAATCAAGTACTTGAACCAATGTTTCACTCTTGAGCATATAGCACTCTATTTTAGACTCAATATTAGATTCTTGGTTCCGCTTAGCTTGATTGACATGGCTTGCATCATCCTTGGATGTCTCTAGCTAGACTTTGCTTATTGATGACTTGACATGCTCATAAATGCACTAAAATTCAGATTGTCATCTAATTGCTTCTACTAGCTTATACATATCCTGTCATGATCTAGATAGCAGTTCATTGAGTTATGGCTTGGTGTAATACATTATGGTCATTATGGATAATTCTCATGGCTCTAAATGCTTAGAATAAACAAACTTCAGCCATTTCATCCATCATCTTGACTTATTCTCTCTTTTGCATTCTTGATGTGTTTATTGCCAAAAGGGGGAGAATAGATTGGAGAAAAAGTCTTTTGGGAATCTAGAGCTTGGAGATCAATTTACTCTTTCTTGAGTTGCTCTAATGATTCTTTCTGTCGACACGGTCATGAGTTTCAATTCTTTCTTTGGACCGTGTTGGACTCTTCAAACTCAACTTCTTGTTTTTCTGGGTTTGTCAATATACTCATCAAGGGGGAGATTGAGAGACCATGTGGAGGTCATCCCGTTGTGTATGATGAGTAATTGACATCGTTTTACGAAAAGTCGAGTTTGAGTCGGTTGGTTCGGACCTAGACGTTGCGCGGCGTAACGGGCTCGGTCGGACTTGGTCGAACCTAGTCGTTTGGGTTTAGGTTGCATATTCTGATGACTCGACAGGTTTGATCTCTATTTACGCTTTCATGTATCGAGCGGTGCTATTTGACGTGTTTCTTGTCTGTGTGACTGCAGGACGTCGAGGCGGAGTCGTGGCGAGACACGGTGGACCGGACTAGGCGCAGGTGGCGCTGAGGTCAAAACGGTCGTGATGTGTCGAAGACGACGTGGAATCGAGGCGTGCGAGATAAGGAGTGCGGAAGCTTCCCGGAAGGTGCAGGAGGGGCGAATCGATAAATTCGCAAGGCTGCACAAGCGGGAGACGGCTCCGTTAGGGTTTAGCCGGCGTAACGGGTTGAAAACCCGTTAGCCAAGGGCTATAAAAAGGAGTTGGGGGGCTGCATACCCCTTCACCCATTCAATGGCTTAAAGAGGCAGTTAGGGCTTTGGAGTCTTCTTTTGCTTTGAATCTCTCTTTTTCTGGTGGAGAGTGGTTGGTTCCAGCAGAGTCTGTTCTGCTTTTGTTTTATGCCTTTGTGAGTGTTGTGAGGAGAACAGGGTTCTTGAGTGTGTGTTCTTGCTGTAAGAGATGTCTGTGAACAATCCTTTGTAGCATTCATATCTCTGTGTCAATACCAATGCGAGAGACTTTGTGCCTTGAACTGTTCTTCAGTGATATGTTGTGTGCCTTGTTGTTGTTTCGGTTCAGTTCTTCAACCCTCTGTTCTTTACTTCATTTCTAGGGTTTTTCGATTTCTCTTCTTTCCCTTCATGAGAGGACCTGAGATTTGATCTGGAATGTCTTGTAACCATTGCTAATCTAGCTGCAAAAGCTCATGATCAAAGATTCAAGGATTGGAGAGAAATTTAGTTTTTGGTGTTGCTTCTGTAGGTTTTCAGATTTTTGGCTAAAATCTTGATTCCTTATTTTTGGAATGAAGTAACTTGTCTCCCGGGGTCTCTCTGTTAATTAGAATATAGCCCTAATGATCTAACCTGAAAAGAACAAATTTTCATATGTTAATCTCTTTGTTTTTCAGTGGTAAAATGTAGTTACTGCAGCTTCTGAGTTTTGTTTCAGCTAGCAGTTTTCTGTTCTCACCCGCATGTTGCATTTCTTCAGTTGTCTCTGCCGAATACAGCAGTTAGCATTTTTCAGCTGCAGCCTGCAACAGCTCTTGGTCTGCAGTTTTGTTTATTTTCGGCCAGCAGTAACTGCTGTATTTTCTGCATTTTTTGGACTACATTTTGAGTCTCTTTTCGGCAACAGATTTCAGTTTTCAGCAGCACTGCATCAGTGTTCGGCAGCAGGTCTGAAAATCTTTTGGTCAGTCTTCAGTTTCTCTGTTCGGCTGTTACTCCGATTCCCATTTTTCAGTTTTGCAGCCGGTTGTTTTCAGTAGCAGTTTTGAATATTTTTGGGGGTTTCAGGCTTGCAAACCGAATGTTTTCAGTTCAGTTTCTGCAGCAAATTCATCCGAGATATCCTCTTTAATTCTGCAGTTTTCGGACATCTTTGAGTAACAGTTCGGTTGATCTTTTTGGCTAGTGCAGTGAACAATTCTTCAGCACTCTCGTGATGCTTTCGGCATGCAGTCTTCTGCTGTTTCAGCTGCATCTTTTTCAGCATTTCTTCTTCATTTCAGCAGCCACTTTTCTCTCTAGTTTGCTGTGAGTTTTAGCTTGCAGGTGTGCAGAAATTTCAGCATTAAGAAATCAGTTTCCTGCTACAGTTTTATTTATAGTTGGCTAGTTTTTTGGTCTGTGTTCAGTCTCTGTTAAAGCAGTGTGCAGTAGCTAATCTCCTCATTTCTTACTTCATAGCTTCCATAGCTATTGGAGAAGGAAATCGTGTGGATACTTCGGGGAGAATTTTTTAAGGCACCATTCACCCCCCCTCTGTTGCCAATTCCGATCCTACACCATTCGGCTCTTCCAGAAGGGGTAATCCAGGCCATCAAAGATCGGAGGCTTGGTGGAATACTTGTCCGTCGCCATGGCTCTTTGAGACCGGTTAAGATCTATGAAGAAGAGCTAACCGGCTCTGATACCAATTGTAGGACCGAAATGGCGACAGAGGGGGTGAATGTCGCTCTCTTTTTAAAATCGCCCCCGAGAATTCGACACTGTTTTTCAAAACGATGCAAATCAAAGCACCTCACAGAAAATTAAAATTAATCTTGCTGAAATTTGAAACGCATGCGACACTGAAAAATTCAGCATAAATCAGAGAGTAGTCAGTAAAAATTTCAGCTGAAAATATTTTCGTTTGATCTGCATGTAAAATCACCAAAGATCAAGAAAAGAAATAAAAGAAAAGGGCATATGCTAGCAGTCCTACTTCCGATCACAAAGAGGAGACAAAAAATTCACATTCGGCTGGCAGGAGGTAGAAATGCAATACTGCTGTACCGAAAACAGACTGCACTCCAATCAGAGAAAATAGTGACTTTCAGATTCGAAAAACAAAGAGCTGACTGAAGTAAGAAAATGGTTGGAAATTAAAAACATAAAGACTGCAGTCAAAGACAACTTAAAACAGAGAAAACCGAACAATGGGGCACACGAGAGAAGCTGCTGCCAAAAATTTGGGAAATAGTTGGCAATCAAAAAGGTAATGTGCAGTAATTGAATTCAGCCAAATAAAAAGAGTACAAAGCATGCACCCAACCTAACCGAAAGTCTTTGCAGCCAGGAAATACCAGAGTAAAAGCAAAGGTCTGCACCAATTTCAAACTGAAAAAGGGGGACAACTGAAATCAAGAAAGAAAAAGCAATACAGATAGAGATTAAAGCAAGAAAGGAAGAGACTGCTGCCAACCGTAAGGCACAACTTGGGAATAGCCTGATTTTCCAATCACTTGCTTGACAGAACGAACGCAGAGAGGATTTCACAAGACTTGCCGAAGGACTCACTGCAGACTGAAAAATAGAACAAAGACTACGATCCGAAAGAGCAATGGGGCTAGAGAACTTGTATTCAAGCAAGAGCAATATCTTCAAAAAGGAGGTTCAAGAAATGATTCAGAGAACTAAAAGATTAAATTAGCAGAGGTTTATATCATGTTCATCCCATCTCTCACAAAGACCAACTCACCCATACAAAAGAAAACAAACTTCAGATTTCATTCCAACCAAAAAATACAAAGGATATAGAGGAGTCCTGATACATATGGACAATAGAACAAGAAAGATTACAAGACTCTCAATCCATCCTCTCCCTCTCAATCCTCAAGAACATCAAGAACCTCACAAGCTTCAAGGGAGGAACACAACCCACACAAAGGGATAAATGAGCTCTCAAGTATCCTAAGGGGTATGCAGCCCCTCACCTCTATTTATAGCCCTTGGCTAACGGGTCTCCAACCCGTTACGCCGGCTAAACCCTAACGGAGCCGTCTCCCGCTTGTGCAGCCTTGCGAAATTCCCATTTCGCCCCTCCTGCACCTTCCGGGAAGCTTCCGCGCTCCTTGCCTCGTACGTCTCGCAACCACCTCGAGTCCACGTCGTCTTCGACACATCCCGACTGTTCTGACCTCAGCGCCACCTGCGCCTAGTCCGGTCCACCGTGTCTCGCACGACTCCGTCTCGACGTCCTGCAGCCACACAGACAAGAAAGCACATCAAATAGCACCGTTCGATACATGAACGCACAAATAGCATAATCAAGTCCAAACCCGTCGCATTATCAGAATATACATCCTAACCCATACGACTAAGTTTGACCAAAGTCCGACCGAGCCCGTTGCACCACGCAACGTCAGGGTCCGAACAAACCTACTCAAACTCGACTTTTGAAAACAGATGTCAATTACTCATCACTCACAATGGGATGACCCTCACATGGTCTCTCAGTTTCTTAGAAAAGTTGCTATCTTTTTTAAGTTGATTTTGGCCAATTCTTGGCCTATTGTGGTTAATGAATTTATCTTGAGTTAGTAGTTTGTGGCAGTTGAGGTTTTGGCAATTGGTCTCTACCTGTTCATTGAAGCAATTATTGCTTTTCGGACTAGTGAGACACTTTTGCTGCTTGTGAACTTTGTTGATTTGTAAGGATGATCTCTTCGTGGGAGTTTGTCTTGTTGTGAATCATGACTCATTGGTTTGTTTGCTATTTTTTATCAATGAAAGTTTTTTGAGTTGCAAACTCATTAATATGTGAAAGTCTTGGATCTACGTATTTCATTTAGATTATTTCGAGTGTTAAAGTTTAATTCATCTTCTTTTTGAAAGAGAGTGTTAAAACTCTTTATGGTGTTTTGCTATGCTTAAGTGGAAGGTTGTAATCATATAAACTAATCCATAATGTATGAATTATCAAGTTGAGGTGTTAGCGTGGTGCATAATTAATTTCAACTAGCATCCTCGGAAATATAATTGATTAATTTGATATCGCCTTGTATTAGTTTTTGAAGAACTGTGATTAAGAAGTTGCCTATACATGATTGGAACTCAAGGAGTTATTAAGGAGTGTGCAAAAGAATTGGAATGATTATTAGGATTTTTTAAATTTCTATCATGTTGGATAAATCGAATTATTTTTGTCTTTAGTGATTAATCTGGCCGTTTGGAATGATTAAGGAGGTGTTGGAATGTTGCCTTGGTAATGTTAACCTATAATCTGTCCTTTATTAGATACTTTATGAGCATGTTCAATTGCTAGTTACATCTATCTTTCATCATGCTAGATTGTTAAAATATGTATAAAGAAATAGATGAAGGTTGATGTATTGACTTGTAGAATCTTGTCTTACAAAGCTGGTATTATTGAAGTTTAAAGGTATTTCGTTCTAATTTTTGAACGTAAGGTGAGATACTGAATCTATGCTCATGATTATTTTATGATTGTAAAATGGAGTTAGGATCATGAATGTTGTTATGATAAAATAATAATCAATTATTGCTAGTAATGACTAGAGTACAATCAATTTGTGCTAAATTAGAGTTGAGCATCAATAAGAATTGAATATATGAAATCTAATAAGAGATTTATACTAGCATGTTTTGTGAGATTGTCATGTTCTAGTATCATCTTGTTTAAGAGCTTTGTTCTATTATGTGGATTATGCACTTGGTTTTCCTAGATCAAGTAGTTGCAATCTTATTTAGACAATAGAAATATGATGAAGTGATTTCTTATGTTTCTTTTGGAAAAGTTTATGAAGGGATTTGAAGATATGATGATGCTTGTTAAGAACGTATTATTCTGATGTTAGTATGATGGTCAGTATGTGGTTGTGATGATAATGTTGAATGTTCTATAAATAAAAGAATTTGATAACGTCTAAGATACTATTTAAATCAAAAGTTTTGATATTTGTGTACGCGATCTTTTGTATCTCATGACTTATGTGGCAGCTGAAATTGTTTTGAGCAAAGTGACGCGTTGAGAGGTTTTATTAGTTCTTAAGGGATTAATGTGTTGTGGTCTTCAATTTTTTTTGTTGGAATTGTCAAGGTAATACCGTAATCAAAGAAAGTTGTTCTCTTTGTTAAAAGAAAGAGTGTGGTAAAAATATTGGAGGTTGAAGTCAAGTTGTACAACTTTTTGAGGTGTGTTTGACTTCTTATTTTTTTGCCGCATAAGAGTTTCTGAGCTTAAATGGCAATATTGTATTCTTTGGTTGAGATTTGATATTTTCTTCTTGAGGGGCATGTACCTTCAACTGTGATCTTATCTTTTGTTGTCCAAGATCATTGCTATTTCTTTTGGTCTTGTGTCTATTGCAAATGGTAACATCTTTCTTTGTGCTGGAATTTATTTCTTTTTGCCTCTTCTAAGAAAGGGGTAATTAATTTGGGTTGCAAAGTCCTTTAAGAAGTGTGTGGCAACTAGTTGGTGTGATCATGTGATTGATTTTGGTGAGATTGTGGGTGTAAAGTTGTTTGACTTCCATAGTAGTCCTGGAGATGGAAAATTTTGGTTTGGTGTTCTTGCTGGAACCTTAGAGGCTCAGCGTCTCTGTGTGGGAATAGTGGATCAGAGTGGAATCTAAATAGTGTGATGATCGGGATAGCATCCTTGGGGTGCAGTAAATGAGTATGTGTGGGTGTGATGAATTTCGAGTGGTTATCCTTAAAAGGATTGAGGTGCTTTAGGAATTATCTGTCAAAGTAATTCTATTGGTCGAGGGCTTGGATAGAATGTGTTTTGTGGAGACAGTAGAGTCTCTCTGCAAGGGAGTGGATGATGTACTCAGTTTGAGCGCATTGTCGAAGTTGCCAACTTAAGATAAATGAGTTGGTGTGTTGGGCGATGATTTGAAAATCCTTGGTTCAAGAAAGTTAAATTTTCAAAGGGAATGGATTAGGAAATTAATAATATCTCGAGCAGTAATACACTCTCTTTATTTTTGTTTAAACTGTGTGTTTATGGCAGAGGTCATCTGCAAATTGAGTTGTTTTATGTTGAGGCGTATTCTTTTTCAGTTAGGAAATGAAAATGATTGTTTTAGTTTGTCGAGTGATTTTCACTCTTGGCTTGTAGTATGGATTTTTCAAATGTCTATTTGGAGAGTGTAAGAGGTTTTGTGGTGAATTCTTTGATTTGGATCGTAGTCCTTTGAAGGAAAGTTGGTTGCGAGTGTGTTGCTTGAGAATCCTTTTTTCTTCTCTTGGTTGGGTTCCATTTGTAAAAGTTACTGTTTGTGCTTCGAGTAAAATATTATGAGTGGAATCTGTGGTTGAATTCTTTAAAAGGGGTACAATATATTATCCCGATAATAATAAATAGAGGAAAATGTTTTAAGAAAGAGGATGGAATTAGATAGTGGCTTGATAGTTGTGGCGGAAAATTTTGTGAGAAAGGCATGATCTGTTTGCCGCTCAGAGCCGGCAGAAGAGATGCGGGTGCTGGGCGTTGACTCGCGCATGTCGTGGACTCGTCAGAGTTGGTCATGAAGAAGAGGGCCACCAGGTATATGGAGGCCTTCATGACGAATCAGTCCGAGCAGGAGGTGACGTGGGAACTTGAAGATCAAATGTAGAAGAAGAACCCAAGTTCTTCGAGGCAGGTGAGAACCCATAGTTGTTGTTCCCTTGTGATGTTTTATCCTTAGGATGCTCTATTCTTTTGTTTTTCTTTCCTAAATTGTTCTTTGTTTCGTGGGTTGAGGAGCGAGATTCGAGGACGAATCCTTTTTAAGTGGGGAGAATGTAATATCCTAAATGTCGTTACGGCGTAAGTTTTAAATAATCATGAAGATTCCTGATTTTTTGTTAAATCACGGGAGGTGAAAATTAAATTGCATAATTGTCCAAACTTAAAAAATAAATTAAAACAACTAATTTGGATATTTTAGGCTGTCCGGAGGGGTGGGTCAGCTGCTTTGGGTCAGCCAGCCCAAATGGGGGCCCGTACCTCCTCCCAAACCCAAGCACCCCTTTATAAACCCCCTCCCTTGGCCCCTCCCTCTTTTTCGACCCCCCTGGCCGCACCCCATCCTCCACAGCTGCTGCCCATTGGTGCAAAGGAGAAAGAGAAGGAAGAAGAAGAAAGGGAAGAGAAGCAGGAAGAAGAGAAGGAGGAGAAGAAGAGGAGGAAAGAAGAGGGGTGATCCCAAGGGATCCTCTAGGTAATTTTTTCTAATCCCAAACCCTCTGTTTTATAGGGTAATTAGGGTTTTTGGCACGGAATTTGAAGGGAATTAATATATTGATTACCTAATTAGAAATTACCCGCCGCGCTCAGAGATCAATTCGCAGGTGTCTGCATGGCTGCTTTAGACCGATGAAATGATTTTTCCTGTAGGTCTTCCTAAAAGGAAAATTGTAGAGGACTTCGAGGCCCATCTTTTGTTTTTTCAGAATTGTTGGCCGCGGGATCTGGGCGTAGCAGAGTCGGGAACACCGCTATCTGTCAGGGGTGCAGATTGGGACAGACTGTTGTTTAAGTGTGATTTAGGGGTAGTAAATGATTTTTATAATTATGGTCAAAATTTAGAAAAATGTAGGGAATTCAGTAATCTAATTTCTGTATAAAAATCATATTTTTTAGATCCTTGTACTGTGGTTGGGACGCTTTTGAATCTTGTTGTCCAGATTGACAAAACAGAGAACTTGCTCTGTTTTGTTTATTAAGTTACACCTAGCTGTGATTAAAATAAAAATATGTGTTCTACATAAAAATATAGGATTTTAAGTGATGAATCCAGAGATGTATCGTTTGCTGTAATTAGATCAATATTTTTAAAGATATGAAAATGTTAAGCAGCGCTGCTGCAGTGGGTAGTTTGCTGAATTGTTGAGCGGAGAGGAGTTTGTGCGGGTTCTGGGTTCTAGCGACGTCTTTAATTATTTTAGTCGTGTTTGTATGCTGTGGCTTTGTGCTGAGAGTTGCCTTTTGGACAGATGGTCTTGTCCCTGAGCGCTCTTGATTTGCTTCGCTTCGTCGGTTGAGGCAAGTAAACGTAGCGATGGTTGCTACCGTTTAACTTGTTATTCCTTCCACTTGCAATTTACATTATTATCGTAATTTGATACATTATTCCATGGTTGCATGATATTCTAAATGTGGTGATGGTAGCAATTATTGGTCAACTGATATGTTGATAAACTGCTAGTAGTCATGTGGAATTTTGCTTAATGTGCGAATGTGGAATATGAAAATAAACATGTGGTGAACTTGTGGATGTGGATATGTTGTGAGCATGATGATGCTCCTTTGAAGTTGGAATTCATGTGGTTTATGATTATCATATCATTCATATCATATCATGACATTTGCATATGTGGATGTCGCCGCACCTAGCCGCGATCAGACTCTGCGACAAAGATCGTATATTGCCGTAATACGATGCACTTCTTCTCCCATTGGGAAAGAGTGATGTGGAGCATAGCATGAAAGCATTCATATGTATTGTATTGTGAAAAGATCATTGACATACATATGCAATATATATTGTGGTGATGTTATTTTGTGGAATATTCGACTTCATAGTTGTAATGTGGAGTTGGCACATGTGAGCTACTTGTGGTATGAGGAATGTGGATGTGGTCATGAATTGGAGTCGTCTCTTGTGTACGGTAAGGGTTGTCGTTGTGGCATGAGATTCTTTTCTTTTGTGGTACTTGTTGAAAGCAGTTGTAGATGTGAGAAATAATAGAGTATTGAAGTACAACATACATATATTTTATTGTCTTTGGTGGTGATAGTGGTTGAGATTTTAAAGTAGTTAAACGAGATTTATTTGCTAATGCTTACCGTCATTGATGGTGATTTGAGGTTGAGGATATAAACATTGTTAATTGTGGAAGATTAAATATTGATGATTAATCTATTGTGGTTTGTGGAAGATTAAATGTTGATGATTAATCTATTGTGTTTTGTGGAAGATTAAATGTTTCATTTGCATTTAATTTTGGATAAAATGACTGTATTCATATGTCAATTAAATCTGAAATTGAAGAGGTATGATTCATGGATGTTTGTCGTGGTTTAATAATGGTGGACATGAATTGTGGTTGTGGTTGTATGGAATTATAGATGATGATGTATAACTGTTTGTAGTTTGAATAGTCTGTTAAACTGTTTGCTTGCTGAGATTTTATGTCACCCTTGTCTCCCCCTCCCTACAGGTGGACTTTGAGCATGCATGGGAAGGGTAGAGCGGCACCACACTGATGCACATGAATCATATTTTTATGCTGTAATAAAGTTTAAAGGATTTTAGATCTTCGCATAGCTTTGTTTACATTATCTTAATAATGTTAAATTTGTGAACTATGTTTTAGATTAAAATGTTGGAGGATGTTTTAAATATTGAATTGCTATCACTATTCTGTTTAGTTGTTTGTGCTTCCGCTTATATTATCTTGATTAGTAATTGTTGCCAGTTTAATCTATCTTGTAAATTGGCTAGATGTGGAGTGGTTTTAGTAGCATCCCTGGGTAATGTGGGTCCTGGGGTGTTACAGGGTGTAGCCAGACTAGCCCTCCCCAGCAGTCAAATTATGGGCAAAACCGGTATGATCGGCCCCTATTAGCGGTCTGACCTGTATAGGGGTGCAGTCAGACCGACAGGGCATTTCCAGTTCGGCTGATTTTTGATTTCCAGGGGTGCATGAGGCATGTTACATCTAAAATGAGCCAAATTGTGAAGAACTTGTTTCCAGAAATGATTTCTTTGTCTTTGGATGTGTAGTATCGTTTAGAGTCAACTATAGTCAACGGTGAGGATCGCAATGCTCATGAAGGAGCTAAGGCCTAGAACAATCAAGGATGTTGAGTGAGATGGCTGAGCTCAAGCATGGTATCAGAAAGACGAGAAATATTGAAGGGAAGTTTAAGCAACAAGTTACCCCATGTGGCTCTGTAGGTCAAAGTGAGGCATGCTTGATGAAACTAGAACGGGATAGACTTGCCGATGCGTGGTAAACCAGTGGTGCAGCTGCACATGGCAAGTATGGCGGTTGCTTGTAATGGAAGATAAAAATCGAGTTAAGAAAGGGTATTTTGATGAGTTGGTCAAAATATAGGAAACTATCTTAGATCAAAACCGCGACGCTTGCGAGAGTGATTTAGGTCAAGGAGAAACTAAAAAGGTCAAGAATACTAGGGTGTTAACCCAATCAATTACCCATGGGTTTATGGCATATCAAGAGGGTCTTTTGAGTGAAGGATAAAAAATACTTAGGGGAAAAATTGATCAGCACCATTCACCCCCTCAATTGCATTTCGGTCCTACACCATGGGATTTGGTCACAATGATGCCGAATACTAGGGCGCTAGCCCAATCGGTTGCCCGTGGGTTTATGGTATATCATAAGGGTCTTTTTTGTCGTATCATTTATTTCTGTTGCAAGTACTCTTTATATGAACTATTCGGCTGCTCGACCTATTTGTGTAAAACTTGGTCATGTAGGGCTATGTTGAACTGCTTAATATTATGTGCTACTTCGTTTTATTTACTCGTGTATGGATGTAATGCAACCATGTATTATGTGTGTGCTAACTATTGATCATGGACTAGCATGGTAAACACATAGGTTCAAAATTGAATTTTCAGGTCCAACGTAAATAGTACTGGATACTACCACTCCAACCCTTCATTTCTTGGCTCAAATACATAGGTAACACCAAATAAATATTATCATTTTTATAATACCTCCACAACCTTGGTTTAATGTTGTGTGTCCCACAAATAGTGTAGTAGCTAGATACAACCATCCTCCCAAATGCAGGTTTTGCTATATCTTATTGTTGGTTTATCTGCCTAAGCTGTATCTCATATAAGACATAGCTTTCCTCTCTCTTCTTTAATTTTTCCTCCACCTCACCTTTAATCCTAGATGGCATCTTATAGAAACTACTGATATAGATGCATTGGGAGTGCTCTCAGTGCCCTTCATTTATTCGACACTTTAGTGATTCCTCTCTTAAATATGTTGGGAATGAGAGGGGGGTTGTGAGATTGACGTCATTTATTGATGAGAACATGCATATTTATTGAAAAAAAGGGTACGACGAGAAGAAGATAAAAATACATCAGAGTTGTAGAATGACTTATATTTAGAGAAAAAAATCTCGTAGGGGTGAAATGACTTCTATTTAGAATAGAGGGACTACTAGTTACTATTGGATGGTTGGACGAATAAGCCCTCATTTAGAACGCTTTAATTTTTCTCAATTTCTGCTGGAACTTTTTACATGTAATTATGCGGGAATTAATATGTTTTCTATGGAATTTCTGTGAAATTCTTGGGTTCCTGCCGGGACTAAAAAAGAATAGCAATTTGACCTCAGCTCTAGCGCGCCCGATCTCAGCCGCTGGTTGCAGAATCAACGACTAATCATGGCGCCGTTAGGCCCTCCACCTCCCAACGTCCCTTGGCCTGGATGATGCGGTACAGGTGCACTCATGGGCATGCGAAGCCAAGAACTGCTCCTCCCTCGGCCCGCTCCTCCGTGCTTTGCAGCTCTTTCTCGCTGGATTCCTCCTCGTTTCTTTTGTTTTGCCCGGTCAGGTGGCATACGCAGTTCTTGATTTCTTTCCATTATTCCATGCCGTTCCGGCTTCGTTTCGCTCGGTGGGTGCTCTTCGGGTAGCGCTACTTCGAGCTCAAGGTTTCCTGTGGCCCGTCGAGCCTTTTGTTCGTTGTTTTTTCGGTTTCTTGGAAACATGGATCAACTGCCGCGGACGGTTCTTGCTCCCTCAGCTTTTCTGAAACCGAAAAGCCCTCCCTTTATTCCCTCGCTCTTGTTTTTTTGTGCTTTGCTTTGCAATTGAGTTGGTGAGTTCTGTTGGCTGATTATTTTGCGTGTGGTATCTGATAGGGTAAATTCGATTCATGAATTTGGAAATAGAACCCCATTTTTTGGCTGCTTTTTTCCCCTATTGGCACAATCATGTGCATGATATGTTAGCAATTAATCCTGCACACGTTAATTAGTATTTAATTTAGCATATGCATTTGTTTCCTTCTTAAATGGTTTTTCACAATCTGTGTGAAAGCTGTCCGTTACTTATTTTTCAATGTCCAGCCATGCCGAGAGTAACTCTCTTCCGTTTTCAGTTAGGCAGGCAGCATGCATGTAATACATCAGTTTCTAGAAGTTAATAGGTCTTGATTTTTTGCATAATAAATAGAAGAAGAAAACGCTGCAGTTCCAAGTATCGCAGCACAAAACGATTGCTTCTTCTGTGTTTGTGAGTGTGCATTGTTGCTGTTTTTCCTGTGTATGCATTTTCACTTGAAGCGTGAGTTAGAGATTTGAGAGATACGTGAAGGAGAAGGGCTAACAATTGGTATCAGAGCAAAATGTCGGCCCCCGTCCTTGCCGTAGACCACTCTCGTACACCGCAACGACACGGCCGTGGACGCTTGCCGTCCCCACCGACGCGCCGCCCACATCGACGTGATGGCGGCCAGCGTGAACTCGTTGTCCAGCGGATCGTGAAGGAGAGTAGTGGCTCCATCTCCTACCCCACGCTCACACGCTCAAATTACTCCGATTGGGCGGTGTTAATGCGAGTCAACCTGCAGGATCAAGGCCTGTGGGACGCCGTCGACACCGGTGATGTGCCATACCAGGAAGACCGACAGGCCCTTTCGGCGATCCTGCGCGCGGTGCCTCCAGAAATGCTTCGGCCGCTCGCCGAGAAGGACAACGCCAAAGACGCATGGGACGGCCTCAAAGCGATGAGGGTTGGGGCGGATCGAGTGCGTGAATCCAAGGCACAGAAGCTACGCCAGACATTTGAGTCCATACGATTCTAAAATGGCGAGCACGTGGAGGACTTCAGTCTCCGGCTCCAGGGTGTCGTCAGCGGCCTTCGCCTCCTTGGGGAGGAGTTGTCGGAGGAGAAGGTGGTCCGCAAGTTACTGCGTGTTGTTCCCCTTAGGTATCGCCAAATCGCCTTGTCCATTGAAACCTTGGTTGACCTCAGTACTCTGTCCATCGAGGACCTCACCGGCCGGCTCCACGCTGTCGAGGACCGTGGAGAGTCGGACGATGAGGAAGGAGACCAGGTTCTACTCACGGAGAAGAAATGATCATCATACAACACCAAGGAGACCGGCATGTTCGCCTCTCGCGCCGCTGCAAACAGCGGGAACACGTCGCGCTCATGCCAGCGCGGCCGACGCAGCCGCGGGCGTGATGGGGGAGACGGGGAACCAAAGTCTGGGCCATTCCAGGCAGCGTGCCATGACATCTCTAAGGACGAATGCCGTTATTGCGGCAAACTCGGCCACTAGGCCATGGATTGCCGAAAGGTGAAGCGGGATCGTGAGAGGTTGGCTCAGGTGAATCTTCTCCAAGCCGAACCAGAGCAGACTGAGGGCGAAGACGAGCCCACGTTGTTAATGGCTCAGGTCTGTGATCTCTCTCCCGCCATCAACATCGAACCAGCAGGCGTCAAACTCGTTATAAACGAGGAGCGCACCCTTGTCACTCTCGCGACGAGGGAGAACCAGTTAATCCAGAATGGATCCTAGTCACCGGCGCTTCGAATCATATGACGGGCGCACGGAACGCATTTTCCGAACTCGACACCAGCGTGCGCGGCTCCGTCAAGTTCGGCGACGCCTCGCGAGTCCGCATCGAGGGGTGCGGCACTATACTCTTCGCCTGCAAGAACGGCGATCACTGTGCGCTCACCGGCGTCTACTACATCCCGCGCCTCCGCAGCAACATCGTTAGCCTCGGCCAGCTGGACGAATCTCGCTGTAAGACGAAGATAGAGAATGGCGTCCTCACACTGCGCGACCCCCAACGCCGGCTGTTGTGCCGGGTTCGGCGGAGCGCCGGACATCTCTATGTGCTCAACGTCGACATTGCACAGCCCATTTGCCTCGCGGTGAGGGGCAAGGAGGAGGCCTGGACATGGCATACGCGTTTCGGCCACCTCAACTTCGATTCGCTTCGCATGCTCGCTCGGCGCAGGATGACGCGAGGTCTACCGGAGCTTGAGCGCATAAATCAGGTTTGCGACGGCTGCCTGATAGGCAAGCAGAAGCGAACGCCGTTCCCCGTCGCGGTGGCGTACCGCGCGTCGGAGCGCCTCGATCTCGTCCACAGTGATATATGCGGGCCCATCACGCCGGCAACCCATGGCGGCAAGAGGTACTTCCTGTTGTTGATCGATGATCTAACCCGCTACATGTGGCTCTTTCTACTGGCGGTGAAAAGTGATGCTCCTGCAACCATCAAGCGCTTCAAGGCCTGTGTCGAGGTCGAGACCGGGCGCAAGCTGCGTGTACTACGCACGGACCGAGGAGGGGAATTCTCCTCCGTAGAGTTTGGTCTGTACTGCGCCAACGAGGGTGTCCAGCGGCACCTCACGGCACCATACTCCCCTCAACAGAACGGCGTAGTTGAACGCCACAACCAGACGGTTGTGGCCATGGCGCGCTGCATGATGAAGGCGAAGGACATGCCGGGGGAGTTCTGGGGAGAGGCGGTGTCCACTGCCATCTTCATCCTAAACCGTTCGCCAACGAAGAGTGTTCGCAACAAGACCCCGTACGAGGCATGTCACGGTCGAATACCTACTATGCATTACTTCAAGACGTTCGGGTGCATTGTTTACGTCAAGGACGTGAGACCGCATTTGAAGAAACTCGATGACCGAAGTAAGGCCATGGTGTTCCTCGGCTATGAACCGGGCGCCAAGGCATATCGCGCTTATGACCCGGCGTCCCAGCGTGTTTGTGTCACCCGCGACGCTGTGTTTGATGAAGCGGTGAAGTGGGATTGGGCGGCTTCAGGAGAGTCTGTTGCGGCCTCCTTGGGTGATTCGTTCACCATCCACTACGAGGTGCTTTCCTCCTCTGTGCCATCCAAATGGCGCCGGAGGCCAGCAAAGAACACCGAACATTTGAAACGGCGGCTCCCAACGACCACCGCCGCAAGACTCGAACCCGCCATCGAGTTCATATCGCCCCCAGTTGCTGAACCCGACGTCGATGACGATCACGGGGCACCGCGGCGCTACAGAAGAATGACCAACATCTTTGCCACTTCGAAGCCGGTGGAGCTCGACTCCGACGAGCTTCATTTAATCGCCACTCGGGCGCATCAGGTTTCATGAACTTCGCAAGAAGGCGGGCATCGTTGAGGTCGTCACACGGCAGCAGGATTAGGGGGATATTTGTTAGCAATTAATCCTGCGCACGTTAATTAGTATTTAATTTAGCATATGCATTTGTTTCCTTCTTAAATGGTTTTTCACAATCTGTGTGAAAGCTGTCCGTTACTTATTTTTCAATGTCCACCATGCCGAGAGTAACTCTCTTCCGTTTTCGCTAGGCGGCAAAGATGCATGTAATACATCGCTTTCTAGAAGTTAATAGGTCTTGATTTTTTGCATAATAAATAGAAGAAGAAAACGCTGCAGTTCCAAGTATCGCAGCACAAAACGATTGATTCTTCTGTGTTTGTGAGTGTGCATTGTTGCTGTTTTTCCTGTGTATGCATTTTCACTTGAAACGTGAGTTAGAGATTTGAGAGATACGTGAAGGAGAAGGGCTAGCAGATATTGTATTTCCTCGCAGTTCTGTTTTGCCGCTGAGGTTTGATTGGGAATTTCTAATGGTTGTTTCTCTATGGAGCAGCATTAACAGATGGACACTCGAGTTCTTCATCGTGGGAAGGTGATGATGAGTACCAAAAGTTTATCCAGAAGATGAACCCTCCAAGGTGCCACCAATTACTCAAAACCCATCAATCTCAGTACTGCAAAGCTATTAGCTGCCAAATTGTTAGTAGCCTAGCGATACACATTTCCTGAATTCAGGGTCATGATTGATAACAAACCATGCGCAAATGCAACAGTTGTTCATGTAAGTCCCTGCCAAATTAAGGACTTTTTCTTGGTGTGCATGTTCTTGTTTGCTTGCTGAATGTAATGGCTTTTGTTCCACTGGTTTAGGTGGACAACGCGAACAAGTATGGCATATTGTTGGAGTTAGTGCAGGTTCTCACTGACCTGAAGTTTGTGGTGAAGAAAGCCTACATATCCTCAGATGGCGGATGGTTAATGGATGGTACATGCTATTTTCGCAGCGGTTCTTGCAATTGCTTACTTCAGAATGGTGAACAAATTTCTAAGTTGTTAATTTTGTTCCATCAGCGTTCAACGTGTCCCAGCAGCTCTAGGGCACAGCAAGGCAAGCAAAGGGGCACATTAGCATGGGGTAGTCGACCTAAGCGAAGGAACAGACAGCGAGGTTGGTGGTGGGTGCACGGCAGTAAGGACGTCGGCCTTAGACTTCCTGAGGGAAAAC
Organism: Bonia amplexicaulis; assembly: GCA_036346245.1. NCBI lineage: Eukaryota > Viridiplantae > Streptophyta > Magnoliopsida > Poales > Poaceae > Bonia > Bonia amplexicaulis. The sequence continues at coordinate 13,363,627 of CM070741.1, forward strand.
TAGCATGAATATGTGAGCATGAGGTAGAGGGGGATGAGACAAACGCAATGCGCATGATGGCATCGTCAAAGACTCACCAGATGGTGAGGAATCAAGTGACGAAGCTTGCAGGCAGACTTGGGGAAGAAGAAAAATTCTCTCTCCGAGGGCAACGGGGTGTGGGAGCTTAGGGGAAATAACGAGTGAGTGAGCAAAAATGTTTTGATATGCAAGGGGCTGCTTAAATAGAGGCACGCTGAGGGTTAGGGCATCAGTGCCATGAGAGAGGGCTAGCTGGCGACATGACAAGGTCACGGTGACAGGATAAGGTCACGGCATGCAAGGCTTGAGAGGCAAAGCTCTTTAATGTGTTGTTGCACGTGAACACATGTGAGAGGAGAGAGAGCTCAGGCGTGAGTGAGAGAAAAGAGAGAAGGAAGAAGCATAATGCTCGGTGATGTGTGGGACCGGAGCTCAATCCAAAGCGAAGGAGGGAAGGATTATTGTTTTAAACTTTAATTCTAAGTTTGAATTTGTAATTTGAATTCCTAGAGGTATTTACCCACAAACAATTTAATAAAAATTCCTCAGCATCTAATTAACTTTTAGAAATTTTAAATTCATATTTTTGCACCAAGGAAACTATTTTAAAAATCTTAAACTCCAACAAGGCTATAGGAAAAATTTTAAAAATACACAAAATTTAGAAACTCATGAAAATCATGCATGGTTTATTGTGAAGCCAAAATTGGGCTATTACAATAAACCAGAGGGTCATGGGTGCATCACGCACCTCACTCCTATCTCACGCGCACATATCTCCCTCACTTTCCCTATGCTCACCCCTCCTTCTAAAAGTCACATGTTTTCAGCCACTACTATTTATATTCAGCTAAAAGTCATCAACCGTATCCAATATGAACACCCCCAACACGGTGACACCGGTAAGGCTGCCTTTTTTGAAAAAGTTTGTTCCACTCTGTTACGCTATGATACCCCATCTTATATGAGTAAGCCCTAGATCAGATCAGAGTTTGTGAGATACATCATGAACATACATAGTATCAAGAACAAAGAAGATGAATCTCATAGAGAACCAAAATAAGGATATTGAAGCAACCATGACTAGAGATAAAAGATTTAGCAAAGCCGACCGTAAATTTCTTAAGAACAACCTTGAAAGAGTACGAGGGATTGCCATTCTCTCACAACCATCTTGAATCTTTTAGGACCCTTAGATCCTTGCTCTATACAAGAATTAGTGCTAAAAAGTAACCTACCTTTGGATAAGTGGCTTCTTTGTTTTATTATTTTGTTGCTTGGGTTCTTCATAACCACCCCTCATGGCTTTACATAGTCCCCCTAGTCCTGCTCTAAAGTGGAGTAGGAATCCTACTCCAAAACAAAGTAGAAATCCTGATCATTTTAGGATACATCTATGACTCCTTATAGCACACATTTCTAAATTCCAAAAGACTAGGATATGAGTAACCATACTCAATAATTTCTACCTTAACTCTTATCCGTTGAAGTCACTGTACTCCTCTAAGAACTCGCTTCAAGTCGGCTATGTATTTATTTTTCATTTTTTTTGTTTTTCATCCCACCTTAGGAGTGCCCCCACCACAGAGGCTCACACATATTACCATAATATATGTGTCAATGTCTAGGCTTCGCCATCCAAACCCTCTACCTAAGCTCCTTTGTTTTATAGTTTAATTAACCATACCTCTTATGCCTATAACCTTTCATACCATAGGTTTGTACTGCTACCAAGCTCTACCTGCTTGTCAGTACCACATGGTTAGTCCCATCATGTCTTCTTTCTTCTAACAACTCACACATTCACTTTAGCGTTTGCTAGATTTTGTATCTGTCTTTGCAGTTCCGCACTAACTACAGATGATATATGAAAACCTACCGTTGACAACATGGTTTCCTTCTTCTGACTAGGATTTTTATCAGACCTCCTATTGGTTGCCATTCCTTAAGGTGTACCCATTAATCAGTATTCTCCATTATTCCAGATACGTTTCAAACGGGGAATTATAGGAAAATGCCGTGCCACCTTAGCAAGAGGTCATTTCTTCACCTCTGTTCCCTCGCCGTCATCTGATTGATTGTTACGTTTGTATCGGGACGCGTTGCACACCGTACATACATGCATATTTGCATACTCTTTACGGTAGAGGATATAGTCATTCGGACATGCATGTATTCTTTCTACTTCTATTCCCAATGGACAAAGAACCTTCTTGACTTTATACGTGGTTTTAGGCAACTCATTTCACTCCGGAAGCATGTCCGCTAAAAGACCTAGCAGCGCCGTGAAATTCTTGTCGGACCAACCGTTGCTTGCCTTCAATTTCAACAGTTCAAGTACGGCCGACAACCTCGTGTACTTTGACCTATAGCACGTGAACAAAGATTTCTCCGAGTCCACCATCAAGCCCCGAAATTTAACATACTCTCTCTCATCATAGTTCTCTTCTACATCGCGAAGTATCTGATCCAGATTGTCATCGTGCAACCTATCCGAATCCGAATAAAAATCAACATCATTCGGCGGCATATCATTTACTTCACCGGCGATGTCATCCGGCGGTATATCATTCACTTCACCGGCGATGTCATCCGGCGGCATATCATTGACTTCGCCATGACTGGTCCAACACATATAACCCTTTTTGAAACCTCTCCGAATCAAGTACGCTTCAATCTGCTCTCGGTTCTTAAACATCTTTAAATTCTCGCAGTCAGTGCATGGACAGTACATATATTCCACCCCCTTATTCAATACATCCTCCTCAGTATTTCTTGTAAAAGCAGTCATGCCATTAATGTACTCTTCACTCACACGGTTCGCGACATACATCCAGCTTCGGTCCTACGTTATGCATATATATAACAACTTAGTATTAAAAATTAAATTAATTAATTATTACTACATATATACCACATGCATTGAAGCTTTGCTAGCTTAATTCATATTATAAACACAACAACTATTTCCCCAGTGATTGCTGAAGGTATATAACCAACAATTTTGACAAATTTGGCCTCCCACATGACGAGAACTGATTATGTATGGTCAAGTAAATGCAAACCATCTTCAATAACACTCACCACAACTTAGATCTAAATTGTAATGCAAAGAAAAATAAATTTTATTACTAATCATATCTAGGGCAACTAGGAACATATGAATCTTTAAAGCTCTATCTCTGCCTCCTCCCACCAAATTAACTGGCCTGAAATCGTCTAACTTGCCTTCAGAGCGAAATGAAGACAGAGTGCAGCACCGGCTAGATTTGGATCGAAATGAAGACAGATGCGGTTCTGAGCGGCGCAATAAATATGTAGTATGATTATCACAGACAATTTTTTAATAAGAACCGTCTGTGATACTTGTTTTTTCCGACGCCATCAATACAGACGGTGTCCAAATTAAAACAGTCTGTGATAGTGTCGGTCACAGATGGTTTTGTCAAACCATCTGTGATTTGACGTCTACTAATAGTATTTCTGTAGTAGTGTCTATTGCAGTTAACTGTCACATGATAGGCGATTTTAGAACAACTATTGTTTTAATAAGGCCATCAAATTCTGCTTCTGAAAGTGAAGAAAAAATGTCAACAATCATCAAGTTCTTAATTACTGAAAGAGCAGGGGAGAATGTTTCCGTGCTTTAGTTTAGAAATTTGAGAATTGTTCTCTGGGTATGTTTTATGAGTCTTTCTCAAATGCAAATGTGAAAAGGACAAATTCTCAATAGTTTGAGCCCGAGGACAAACAGCCTGCAGAGAACTGAAGTTGTTCTTGATTACGCCCACAATGCTTCGAAAACAAAAGAAAAACACTGACACACATTCACTCACAGTCACCATGTTGTCCACTGGTTTTAGGACTGTAAACGAGTCGAGTCCGAACGAGCTTAGTCTTTCAGGCTCGAACTCGGTTGAAACTTGAGTCGAGCTCGAGTTGGGGTCCAAATTTGAACTTGAGCTCGAGCTCGGCTCGGCCTAAACTCGAGTAGGCTCGAGTTCAGCTTGGTGAAACTCGATAACAATTAAAATAATTTATTATGCACTATTTTTCGATAATAAGAAAATTCTAAGTTCGAGCTCGGCTCTAATAAACTCGATAACAATCAAAATAATTCAAATATACACTAATTTTCAACAATAAGAAAAGCTCGAGCTCGAGTTCGGCTCGAATAAACTCGGTAAGAATTAATATGTATTACTATTTAAGTTCAAATCGGAGCTCGCGAACTATCCGAGCTCGGCTCGGTAAAGCTCGTGAGCTCGAGATTAAACTCGAGTTCGGCTTATTTAAAGTTCGAATCGAGCCTAGAACGAGCCGAACTCGAGTAGCTCGTGAGCTTCGAGCTTTTTTTACAGCATTAACTGGTTCCAATCCCAATTAACCACAACCCGTTAACCCTCCGCCCGGGCTTTGCACAACAACCCAACACCCTGAAAGAATTAGCATGCGGGTCGGTCTCGATCGGACCTCTAGTACAAAGGACTCAGGTGTGATGTTCACTCGGGGTTGGTTCAGCCACGACGCATATTGATTTTTACCGCTGCTACTTAAACTGAGTTGGTGGTACTTCTCTTTGCATCTCTAAAAAAACTCTAATAAAAATTGAAAAAGTAATGTACTAAAAAAATCAAATTATGCCGTCCCAAAAATTCTGAGAGCCCTACCAGATACATGGCATCCGGTAGAGCTGAGGGTAAGGAGGCACAACGTAGCTAAGCACATGGCTGGATATACCAATCTTGATAATATCAACTCAACGTGCTAAAATAATATAATTTTTTTCACCCGTAGCAAAGCACGTGCATTCGGCCAGTGAGTTTTATGAACATCACTAATCCAACAGTAGATGATTTGTTGAGCTAGAAAGCTAGAGATTGCGAGTACAAATCCTACGCCCAAATGTTTTACCATTATTTTTCAACGCTTAGTTAAAGCCTTTCACTTCAAGTTCTACTCTAGATTAACCCCTAGGTAGTGCTGTTCAAATGAGTTGTGCCTAGCGGGCTAGCCCACAATCAGATACTATAGACACGACCCACGGCACGGCACAAGGGGGCGGGCCGTGCCTGGCTGCCACCCCGGACCAGCGTGCCAGCATGGTATGCATAGCCTGTTTACTCATGGTAAATGGGCCAAATGGACCGTGCCCATCGTTTGGCATGATTGGTCCGTAGGCACGCGTATCCTGGTGGGCACAACTCATTTGGTATGGAAATATGACCATTAGGCATATTTGGCATGGGCACAGTACGGTGGGTATGGCCCGCTTTGCCCGTTTAGTATAAGTAACTGTCGATATTTAAAATTTATAGCCGTTTTGTGTCCGTTTGTGAATTTAAAAATAAAAATTCAATAAAATCTCAATTTTTTCAATAAATAGGCAACATACCCCCGTCATTCAGCCACACTCAAAATAGCAATCTCTTCTCTGAATTCTCTTGCGAAAATTTTGATACACTTTGTGATAATTTGGCAAAATTTAAAATAATTTTGTCAATCTAAAAATTTGAAATCCGACCTACAGTCATGAAAAGAGGTAATAATACTAATTTTTATATACTTATAATGTTCTTATTTTTCTTTCTCGTGATATAAAATAGGTAATAGTGTAATTTTTTATTTGTATTTTGCAGTTTTCCACACTTCTCCATGAAAAGTTTGACAATTTTCCTGCGAGTGAATACGAAATTGATTTGAAAGAACTTTCATCCTTCGGGAATAAAACATCTCCACCTCTGCCTCTACCTCAAATGACAGAGCAGACCCTGGCTGGCTATACCATCGTCAGGCTCTACTAGTGCCTCTACGTTAGGAAGTACCGGGCCAAAAGGTCGAGGCCTAGCACGTTGGACGCATGGGTAGATTTTCACAAGGTAAAAAAGCGAGGCATGTCTGGAGATCAGGTAAGAGTTGTTGTTTGTAAAATATATTATCATAAATTATCTACGACACTTGCACAGACATGTCCAAAAAGACACAAACAAAAACAAGGCATAGCCATGAGGCGACGAAAGCTGCGACACAACCCCGACTGATGCAGTGCGTGGTGGGATTATAATCCCGAGGTAGCTCGAGAATCTTTAACCTGTTTAATTGCCGCACAAGATCTTTCTTTAAACTTTGGTCCGTTAGATATGTTCGAAAAATATATTAGAACTGCTTATAATCCTATATTTATTCACGTTTCAAGACAAACAAAGACTAGAGATTTAATTAAATATTATAATAATGGTCATGATAAAATTAAAGAACTCTTTAAAACCTGTATATTTTTGGTGGCCTTGATATCGGACATATAGAGTGGTCGGTCTAGGGAGGATTATCTTAGTGTAGTCGCTCATTATAAAAATGATGACTAAGTATTGGAAAAGAGAATAATAGGCTTCAAACTAATTGACATATCACATACGAGCCAGAATATAGCAGAATATATTATCAGTCGTGGAGGATTTTGGTCTTACAAATAATTTTTTTTCAATTACCCTAGACAATGCTGCAGCAAACTCTAGGGCAATGGATATTCTCACTCTCTTATTAAGTACATACGCCAAATCCTTCTTGCTACATCAGCAATGTGCTTACCATATTATTAATCTTATAGTTAAATATGGTTTGAAGATGTTGGATCCATATCTCCAAGCTTTTCGTGATGCAATTGCTTTTGTAAATAATTCTAGCTAACAAATTGCAGCATAGAAGATCTACTGCATTACGATAAATGTACGTCCATGAAAGTTCGTTGTGGACATGTTGGTAAGGTGGAACTCAACTAATCTCATGCTACAAAATCATTTACCCTATAAGACTACATTTTCTGTTTTTGTCCACACACACTATCACAGCCGTACTTGCAATACACTATTGATTGAGCAGTACTGTTATGTTGCTAAGAAGTTACTAGCATTTATAAGATCTTTTATGAATCAACTATTGCTTTATCTGGAGTGTACTATCCAACATCTCCTGTAATTGTGAACCATATTATCGTGCTTGTCGTTCATTGAAAGCTAATAAAAATGACCTAGTGTTACAAGAGGCTGTGTGCGCTATGAAAACTAAATATTTAAAATATTGGAATGATTTCATACTTATACATATTTGCATTTATTCTAGATCCAAGAGCTAAAATTGCAGGATTCACTAATGTTCTTTCAATTATAGGTGAGTCTATAGGGATACATTATTCTAACTATTTTACAACTGTTTGTTCACAATTGTCTGAAGTTTATCAAAAATATGAGCATAAGTTTCAAGGAATTCACTTGTAACGACCTCCACCAGTACCCACCATAGGTAAGAAAACAAATATATGAGGCAAAATCTTTGGTGCACCAAGATATCTAGAAGATCAAGCTCTACATCGCCAAGTGCTGCAGCAATCCATACTAGGGCCAACGGGGAACTATCAGTCTTTATAAACAGCGATCTCATGTCTCATCATACAAAGAACTTCAACATTTTGGACTAGTGGTATGAGCACAAACTAACATATCCGGTGCTATTCATATTAGCACAGGATGTGTTAACCATTCCCGTCTCAACAGTTTCTTCTGAGTCAGCTTTCTGTCTTTCTACAAAAATGTTAGAGAAGAGAAGAACAAGACTCATGAGTGAGATAGTGGAAGTACTTCTCACAATGAAAGACTAGAAACAAGCTAATATGCGAGCTCAACACTGTGTGGTGGATACAAAGTTAAAACACGCGTTCAACAATCTCTATCTCGATGCAGCGAATGCAGTCAAGACAACGACAACACCGATGATTCTTAGAGCATCCATGTATACATTGTATTTTTTTATTTTTTACCTGTAATGCTGAGCTATAGGTTGTACTCTTTTTTCTTCGCCATTACTTTCTCAAGTTAAATTTTTACTTGGTAAAGTTTTTAACGAGGCGGCGCTTTTAACATTAATAAAGCTCATTATTACATTTCTATAATTTATTATGCTTTTTCTATAATTTTTATAATTTATTGTGTTATTTTCTATAATTTCTATAATTTATTGTGTCATTTTCAAATTCTACATATTTTTTTGAACTATTACGTTTTTTCAAAATTTTCAGGCCGAATAGGCTAGTTTTGCCTGTTGGCCCATCGGTCTAAATGGGCACGAACCGACCCGGCATGACGTAAACCCCCTCTAGGCGCTGCCTGGGCCGCCGCCTCGGCTCACGGCCAGCATGGGGCTAATCGGCTAAACGGATCCATGCCGAATCAGGCCAATGCCCGGCTGTGCCATGCCCCTAGGTACATTAGTATTATTGTTCGTATATTCATTCATGAACGATCATATGGAACTCATACTTGCAGGGAACGAAGCTGCGAGCCTCCAAGATGGTTAGTTGGGGCAAAATGATCATAGAATTACTAGCCTGGAGAAGGACGTCTCCATGAATCTGGTTAGCCACAGGTGTCTAAAGAAATAACCTTCTTGTGTGATCAGCTCCTGTTCTGTTTTCTTATGTCACTTGTTGTATCCTTAACCCTGTTCTTAGGGCTTGTTCTTTTCCTCTAAAACTAGCGGCTTTCGGCTTTTGCTACAGTACTTAATTTTCAAACGGAGTATTATCTCAAAACGGGGTCTACAAGTTAAACGATGTATACGTTAAAAACCCAATATCTGTATCATCCAAAATCGCAAGTGAGTATCTCTCTCTCCGTAATCTATACCGTAAACAACCAAAATTCAAAATATTCAGCCAAAAGTCATAAACTGCAGCCATTGCCAAACAGACGCTTAAACTTTTGGAGTAAGGATGCGTGGCTTGGCAAATGACAAAAGCTGTGCTGTGTTGTAGGCATGAGATGGGATCGCTCCATGCAATGCATATTCCTAACTACACAATTGGGTTTCAAGTTTCAACAAGTGTCTGCTGAACAGGATATATGTTTGGTTTGGTGTATGGTGCATACGGTCCCTGTTGTCTTCAGTCTTAACCAGGGAATCAACAAATGTTGGTACTTGGTAACAATAGCAACTGAAAGTTTTGAGGTTATTGATAAGAAATTGCTAGGGTTGGACACCAGCATATTCCTTTGGTCAGTTTTCACGTACTGTAATTCTGGAAAGTAAAAATTATTAATACCATTTTAGGAATTTTGGACACATCTGGCACTATAGCAATCTAAAATTCCAAATTTGGCTCTCGGTGCAAAAATTCCAAACCGGCCCCTTCCGACCAGCGAGATTACAGGCGGTGACACGTGGCGAGTCGTGCGGTGCGGCACCGCACGCGACCGCCTTGTTCACGGGTCGTGCGGTGCCGAACCGCCGACTGCCGTGGTGCGCAGCTGACGCACGACTCCGCCTCCCGACCGCACGATCCGCCTCCGCCGCACGACCCGCCTCCGCCGCATGACCGCGGTGCCGACCGCACGACCCTCAGGTGCACAAAATTTTTGTTTAGGGTTTGATTATGTATTTAGTATAAGAATTTATATGTATTATTGAGTTATTTACAATAAAAATAAATTTGGATATATGAAATGTTGTTTCAAAAAATTTGAATTTGATGTAGAGTCCAGTTTATAGCTTGTGTGATTTTGTTGCATTTTAGAACATTTGAAATTTTGTTTGGTAGAGTCTGAGCGAAATATGTGTGAAGTAATGATTGATGTATTTGTGATTTTTGTAGATTCTTGACCGTGAAAAAATGTTGAGCCGACAATAACAATTTTCGATCATGGTATGTTGTTTTATTGTAGAAAATTTAATGAATTTTTTTTTGAAAATAACTGTGATAAGAACAATTAGGCGAAAGGAAGGAAAGTGATATTTAACAGCTGGGAAAAATGAATGCGAAAAGATGAGGAGATTTTATGCTGATAATTAAAATACACTTCATAATAAACAGATATGTTGAACTAGATGTGAAGTAACGATTGATGTTGTGTTTTTTGTAGATTGCTGACCGTGAAAATATGTTGAGCCGACAATTTTGTAGGAAGGCGACTTGAGTCGATCCACAATGAGTTTGTAGAGTTTCACAATTTTGTACTTTTAAAATGGAAAAAATTAGGAGTAGTTGTAATAAAAGTTTATGTTCCTTTGTATGTTGTAGGTGCGTAAAAATTTTGAGATAATTTTTTAAGAGCTATTGATTGTAGAAACGATCGATACATACAATGGTAAGTGATATTTTGATTTTAGTGAGAATTAGTGTACGGAGAGAACCAGTATATTAATATTGGTAAATGAGTTGCAATCTGAATCATTGAATGCGAAAGACGAGATAATAAACTTCATAATACTGATTGGGAGTAACATGCACAGTACATTTTTATTACATGCATAACATATAGCATGATATCGACTAATCTACCCAACCGCTTGTACGACCTCTTGTGTGGACCGGGGCCACTTTCCTTCCTTGCCCGCTCGGCGTTGAACTCCTCATGCGCCTCTTTTGCCTTAGTCGCTATTTCCTCTTTCTCTCGCGCCTCTCGCGAGCCTCCCGCTCCCTCGCGTGCATGCATCGAGATGGGCTTGCGAGTCGCGTTGTATCGCGAGGTGTGCTCGTGGATGCGGCGCTCCTCCTGCAGCAACTCCTTGTCCTGTTTGACATTCCACTCCTCGAAGTCGATGGTCCATTGGTCGTGAGGTGGATCTCAAGATCGATCCATTTGCGGTAGCTACATAGGGACTCCGGAGGCGTAAAGCGAGGGAGAGATTGTTAGTACGTGATGTGAAGGAGAAATTGTTGGGAAAAATGGTGCATGTGTTCGTTCTGGGTTGCCGATAGGATGAGGTGTCAAAGCGGCGGTTGGGGTATTCATTTGGAGTAGTTTGCGCAACCCGATGCGCATACCGGTGATGCGTTCGTTCGATTTGATGAACTTGCGTGTCCCGCACCAACAAAGGGGTGTCTCCCCTCGGTGGGAGTTGCGTGACGCTCGTTGGGGACGTCCGGGATGGGGTTGTTGCTACTGCGACCGCTCATTGCGGGAGGCGACCTCGTAGCCGCAGCGACCTTTGCTCGTTCCTCGCGAGTCGCCGCCGCAGCCCTTGCTATGTTGCGTGTCTCCTCCCATTGTGCCTTCTTGCGGGTCCTCCTTAGCCTTCCGCCTAGTTTCATTTATCCCGTCCGCAATTCACGCCAACTATTTATGTTCTTCTTTGTTCATTTCGGCGTGGAGAAGGAATGTAAGATGTAGTGTTAGATGGTGTAGTGCTCTCTTGCGGACGCATTGCACGTCAATTTATAAAGCGAAGGGTAGCCATGTGTTTTTTTTGCATTGCGCAAAGCGGGATCTTTGTCATGTCCTTTGCGCAAAAGCGACCTCTTTTGTCACGTCATTGCGCAAAGCGCTCTCTTTGTCACGTCCATCGAGCAAAGCTGCGCTCTTTTGTCATGTCCTTTGCAAAGGCGGCCTCTTTTGTCATGTCCTGCGCAAAGGCGGCTGTTTTGTCATGTCACTGCGCAAAGCTGCCCTCTTTTGTCACGTCACCGAGCAAAGCTGGCCTCTTTTGTCACGTCACTGCGCAAAGCTGGCCTCTTTTGTCATGTCACTGCGCAAAGCTGGCCTCTTTTGTCACGTCCTTCGCGCAAAGCGGCCTCTTTGTCACGTCCTTTGCGCAAAGCTGGCCTCTTTTGTCATGTCACTGTGCAAAGCTGCCCTCTTTTGTCACGTCACTGCGCAAAGCTGCCCTCTTTTGTCACGTCACTGCAGTAAGTTCTCTCGTTTCGTATAAATAGCACGGTTGGGGTCCCATGATATTGTAGGCAGCGAACCGTGCAAATCGAAAAAAGAAGTGTGTCCTCTTCTGTTGTGAAACATAACATGTCGGAAGCTGAGGGGCCAATCGGATATGGGTCACCGAAAGAAGACCTTCCCTTAGAAAGGAGGGAGGTATTTGGTCCACACTACCGTTTGATACCAAGTCAGCGTGCTCAACCAGCATGGCCGAAGTGCCGACACAATGAGGACGCGGTTGTGCAGGCCCTCGAATGCAAGTTCGATGGCGGGCGACGTTCTTCCGATGCCCACGATCCGGGTAAAAAGTATTATGATACTTTCTTATTTGTTATGCGAGCCTCATGTTTATCCTCCTTTCGTGCGGATGATGTTTATCCTCCTTTCGCGAAATGCGAGTTCTCCGGTGGATCGACCCTCCGCACGAGCGTTATATTGTCAATTATGTATTCACATTATGGCGGCGAATATTTGAGTTGGAGGAGCGGTTGAGACCCTCAATGAGGAGAACACCTACCTGCGCCAACAGATGCAACGCCAACATATGAAGTAGAAAGAGTGACTAAGTTAGTAATGTGTCGTATGTAATTTGTTGTGGTCGTTGTTGTGTTGATGGTGTGGCTGAGCATGTTGTTTTGATTTAATTTCTTGCGTGTAGTCTTGTACATATTGTGCTGTATGTGCAATGTATGTTTTGTTTCGTGTTGGCATTGCGTCACGCATTCTTATTGTGTGGACTCTATGGTGAGGCCCCAGAGCCTATAAGAGGAGCCATTCCTCACCTAGCCCCGCATTGTTCTCCTCCCCGCATTGTTCTCCCTCACCTCTGAATTAGTTCTTCCCATTACGTATAGTTATCATTCCTTCTCACTCCCGGCCGCGATATGAGTCATCTCGGCACCGCATCGTCCGCTCAATGGTGATTTGCCCAAAATGCAACACGGTTGTTAGGCGTAAGACCTCACACGGCGGCCACGAATCTGGGCGGCACTACTACAAGTGCCCTTTCACTCTGTGAGTACGATTGTTTCGGGTTCATTCAAATCATGCGAGCATGTTTGACAATATTGTTCTCGTGAAGCGAGAAGCCCCGTGGTTGCCGATTCAGGTGTGGGAGGATGAAATGGGCGGTAGGGCCGACATTGCGAGCATGTGAGTTGTCGTGGGGGTAGCGACCCGTCGAGATCGCCATCGTTTTGATAGGCTGGAGTGGAAGATTAATTTAATGTTGTGTGCTATTTTCTTTCTTGTGTTTATTGTTATCGTTAAGGTGTAGTGTTGGAGGTTATTGTTGTGTTTATTGTTATCGTGTGGCTTAGTCTTTGGAGGGTTAATGTATGTTTACGTGAAGCAAGATGTAAATAAATAATTTGCAAAACATGCCATGGATATGTATTACACATCGTACATTACATAAATAGTTCTGACAAACCATGAGGCGTTACGAAATCGAATTACAAAAACTCATTATGGATCTCGTCGTCGCCTCCTCGGACGGCGTATGTGCTCCTCGGAGAAGGTGAACCTGCTAGGGGAGTGCGGTGCATCTCGAAGGTCGTCTTTGCGATGCTGCGTCCGAGGTGGTGCCTGAGTGCGGCTGCGTGGGAGGTCCGTCGGATGGCGAGAATAGAGCTCGACCAATCGATCGACGAGGGTCTATGGCTCTTGAGATGTTAGATCTGAATTCGCCATGCACATCGTTGTTAGTAATACATAGTAATATCAAAGGCATTTACTGCGTGAGGTGAAATGCCGATGACCCACCATACTCTGCACCGTGTAATCTTGGTAGGTGCGGCCAAACCACTCGTCTTTGCTCACGCATGCCGGATGACCACCATGAGCGACGCGAACAATGGCACCTCCGAGTCTTGTCTTGAGTCGGTCATTGTCTGGAGATCGGGCCCGTCGGGCAGGCGAGATTGTTCGCTCCCCCGTACTCCTCCGTGATGGCGATGGGCGTAGCGGTGCTATCACATCGTAAATCTTGCAAGAAAGAGATGGGGTTAGAGATAAATGGCAAGCGAGTGCACGAACAAATAGGTGGTAAATGTCGTGCAAGCGGTCCGAACCGCATGGACGACGGCGGCGGCGGGTCGAGTCTTTGGCTGTGATGGGCGTGGCGATGATGGACGTCTTGATGGCGCTGCCGGCGGTGGCGCGGAGGGTGGTGGTGGTCGGCCCGTCGCGACCACGTCGTGCAACAGCGTCATCTCGTGGTGACCTGGCGATGGTCCGTATGGCGGACTGGCGTCATCATATATGTTGCGCGCCGAGTGAGCGAGCGATCAATCGAATTGGCTCTCCCACGATGGAGAGCTGAGCGCTCGTCGTGGATACGATGCAATCGGTCGACTGCGATTCTGAAGTACCCGGTTAAAACATAATCACGCACATTAATTACATACTAATCTCTTACCGTCTCGTCGTGCGCGTGGCGCTCGATGCGATGCGGACACGCCTCTATAGCGACCTCGTGTATGATCTCAAGCGGGCCGTGGCGGCGCGCGATAAGCCTCTGCGGGTGCGTGGAGCGTACCACTCGGGTATGTGCTATCGTGCGGGGTCGTGCGGCGGATCTCATCCACAACCATCGTGTCCGCGTGGTCACGCCACATGTCATCCACTCCGTTGTATGCGCCTCTCCGGTCTTCGTTCGCTCGCCCTCTCCTCGATTGCACGCAAGTTAATTGAGACATCCACAATTAGTAAGGGCACAAAGTAATGCATTAATTACGATTCTGGTGAAATCACATACCGGTGGGTGGTGGGTGCAATAGGGCGTCTGGCGGTGGGACAACTTTGGTACATCTTGAATCGCCTCATGACTCGCTGCGGGTTGTATGGCTCGGCGGTGAGAGAACACCAAGTGGCAAGTCGTCAACGATACATGTGATCATGCCCGCTTGAGATGATAATCCGTGGGGGCGTGTGTCCATAATGAGCGGTGGAGTCCATGGCCACCGACTATCTCTACCTCATGGAGTGTCTCGAACATGTTGTGGAACTCAAGATGCATGCGTCTCGGTCTCTCCTTGGCCCACCGCAGCCGAGCATGTGTCCAGCGCGTACCCATGGTGGGCCCATCAGCGGCGTCGTCTCCATTACCAACTCCGTACAAATGCGGGCTGAACTCGTGGGGTGCAGAAGTACCAAAGTAAGGCACGCCAGCGGGAAGTGTTCCCGACCTGGCGAAGAAGAACGTAGCACACGGCTGGGACCGGCTCGTTGGCGTGTAATGCTGTTGTGAGGCATCACACAAACCTCGGTATGTGGCGCTAAGACGGTGATCCCGGCTATCTTGTGGCACCTCACCGGGCCGACCATCCGCCAAGGACTACGCTAGATGTATGTAGCTAGGCTGCTTGAATCTCCGGTGGTGCTAGGGAACAAGACCCACCCGACGAAATAGCAGTGCGCAGCAGTGTGTCCGCACTTTGGTCGTCATGTGCGAGCGAGGACATGTCATGTACCGACAAAGCCGACCATGTGGCACACCGGCTCGTTGTCGGGATCGGATGACCGAACCGTGAGCGGATGGACCTTCAATCTGCGACCTTGGGGTGGCACTTCTGGCGGCACCACGGAGGGTAGACACGTAACATTGTCACATCTGCGAGTAACCGTCATCTCGCCCGGCGGAAGTGGGCGTGTGAGTCTCCGGCCTCCGGCGATCAACAAGGCGGAGAACAGCGGCGCATCAAGCGCAGCGTGCGGTACATCAACATGCGGGCAATGGGCGGGCCGGTGTACCGCGATGAGTGGGATGTCTGGCGGTCGAGAGGCCGATGCTCTCGGGGCTCCTAAGGATCAAGCTCGGAGGCCCGTCTCCGGCGACCACGATAGGGTGCATCATCCACCGGGGTCAAGCAACTCGTAAGCCATCTCACGCCAAATAAGAAAAACAAGTGAGTCCACATTGATAATATAATGTGCAACAAATGACAATATAGTAAGCGACAAAGCGTAATGACAAATGCGTGCGGAATGTGCGAACACATACATCAAATGTGCACACAAATATGACCAGACAACATCTACACATACATAATGTACACAAACAACATACGAAATGTACAAAAACATAAAATGTGCGTGACATACGGACATAGAACCAACACATGGTAGCGGTGCATACACAAAGAACAACACATGGAAGGAACCAGCGGAGTACAACAAAATATTGTAATTGCTACTACGGAGGGTTGCTTGATGTCGACTGTTTGAGCCTTGGTGAGGAGTGCCCAATCGTCTTGCATAGCCTACACTTTGGCCGCGAACTCGATCCCCATCCGGTGTCATCCATGTCATTGCGGATCTGACGGCTTTGTCATCTGCCACGACCGACATGCTTGATGCATCGTTTGGTACCCACTTTACCTCCCAGCCATAATTCTACATAGTGCATGTATACCACGTATGAATGAAACTCGCACTCGGGTTGCATACAAGTCTTGCATGTTGTAATCTTGGGAGATGTCTTGGGTCGGCGCTTCGCCCATACCGCCTGTTGCATAAACATGGGAGCACGGTTTGTGAAGAAGCTGGGGCTTGTTGCAGGTGCAAAATGCTTTGTCATCAATCGTGCATACGTGCTTGCGATCCCCTCTGATGTGACCCATGACGTGCTTACGCCTAAGGCGAACCTCGAACTTGTTCCTTAGGCCATCAATGGGTCGAGCAATGTGGGAACGACTCTTCTCCATCTTTTTCCCCATATCGCATGCATTACCTCGGTATTGCTTGTTTTCGTCGAGGTGCTTCTTCGCCATCATGGCTCTATTGACAAAATACCCGACGATGCGGTTCCGGCTCTCGTCCACGATTGCCGTGATTGGTAGAGATCGGCGCCCTTCAAGACTCCGTTGTAAACCTCAGACATATTAGTTGTCATGATCCCATACCTCGCCCCCCCGGTGTCGTGCAACAAAGACCACATCTCCAAGTCAGGTGCATTTGATTGAACCCATTGTGTGAACACCCCAACTCTTGTGGAGCCTCCTCCACGGCCCCGGCTCTGTGCGGACATGCTTGCTAGCCTCTGATCGAGTTGCCTCCACAACGTGTCAAACTTCCGTTTCGATTACGCACATAGCTTCTTAAACATCTTCATTAAGTCCTTGCTACGGAACCTTACGTGGAAGTTCGGCGCAAGATGTCTCATGCACCAGCGGTTCTTGAGATCATTCCCTTTGGAAGGGGCTGCGTCCCATTCGCATCGTTCATAGCAGACGGCAAACACGCATTGCGGTCGAGATGATACACACCGGGCGACCTTGCACTATGGCACCTTCACATTGGCAAGGAACCAAAGCCGACTATCCGTATTCTCATTCTCCACAATTGCAAATGCCCTTTGGGATGGCGGTCATTTGCATCCGCTGCTAGCTGCGGTGAGGATAGTACCCTTGTACTTGCGGATATGAGCGTCCGTCTATCGTTAGCACCGGACGGCGCGACACGAAGCCTTGTATCGCTGATGGAAGGCCCGAACACTCTGTCAAGAATATAACGATTCGGGCCCTCGTAGGATGAACCCTCTCACTTTGTTAATGTGCGTGCACGGATTTGATTACGTGATTTGCTACGGCATTCTTGGGACGGTCGTCGCCTCCTCGTCGTCCCAAACATACGGTGCAGCACCTTTCGTTTCGCCCTCCATGCCTTCTTATAGCTCACCTCAATCCCCTCCGAATTTGCTACTTCTGCCATTATAACCTTGAGATGGATACATCGCCACGATGAGGTGGCTCACCGACTCCGCAACATATCTTGATGTCATGTTGCGGTGCCTACATCTTGGCCCATAAGCTCGCATAGCTGTGATCATGCGGCACCGTTATCCGGAACTCGGTGCGGCGCCCTTGAACCGCGTGCACGAACTTTGCCGACCACAGACCCGTCAACACACTTCACAATGTGCGTGTGCGGGTTTGACACATGCACCCGTCGTCCGCTCATGTTCACGGCGTATCTAGCAATAACTCTTGGGCGGCACTCTTATTACGGAAGCACTGCCCCAAAATGAGTGTGCCCTCGTTGAACCCCCATTCTCCCTCCTCCGCCTGTGGAAGAACTAGGGATGCCGCTGCGTTGTCGTCGATCTGGATGACACGTGCGCCGCCGTCGGTGGTGACAACACCACCTACCACCCCTCAATTGCAGCCGCCATCATCGTCCTCTCGAGCGCTTGTTTCCTCATCCTCCTCCTCCTCCTCTGCCCACTTCTTCCACAGGTCCCCAAGGTACTCATGATATCAATACGGGCGGCCACCACCTCTCCTCCACACCTTCGTTGGCACGGAAATTCTCCGCACGCCTCCCGAGGTCTTCATCACCCACTTCCTCGCCCACATCTTCTCCGTAGAAGCATCTTCATGACCGCCCAAGATGAACCCATGCACTACATACGCACGGTATGAGAACCACCCATGGCGGATGATTCTGTCCTCTCCACGAACTCGACATATACCATTGGTCTGGCATATATCGCAGCATCAGGGTTGCACACAACCTCCATGTAGTTGGCCCACGACGCATCGTTGGTCACCTTCAGAAGTTGCCACATTCTCTCCCCTTGGCACCCACCATTGAGGCATACCGCGCTCGATCCGTAACTTCTTCCTTGCGGTGTACCGATCGAGCGCGACGGACACACCTCCGTGGGTCGAGACAAGGTCATGGCGTTCAAACGGGTGCGGGATCACGGTCCGGTCACAATTAGACAGGTCCGCCCCATACGGCCCGTCGCGTACGAGACCACTCCCGTAGAATACGAACAAGTCTTGAATGTCAGCCATGGCGTACCTAACATAAGTGCACAATCAACCATCTCAGTACACAACATGCAACAATCGTATCATCACACCCCCACTGCCCCATTGTAACATTAACAGTGCGGTATTTATAAATCTATAATTTACTTCTACCTATTTTACTTCCAAATTCTAGCAAACATCAAATTACATATTCATTTCATTTTATTTCCATTTCTAATCTGAATGAAAATTGCATTACAACGTTATTTTATTTTCAATATTGTTCTGCATTAAGCTTGTTACAATTCATGCGAAAAAATGCAATAAGTAATTTCTCTTCATTTCTTTCGTAATATTTTACTTAACGCTGTCTTACAACGTACTTTATTTTTAATTTATTTTTACCACCTACCGCACTATATCCACTTCTTCCCTAACCGTACTAATTGTATGTTTGTAAACATGTTACTATTGTTATCACCTACAAATGCTATAAAAATAAGTACTTTCTCACCCTCTACACATCTACAAGTTCATATTATCGCACAACATGAAACTACATTATAATACGTCGATCTCAAAAAAAAACTACAACATTACATACACTACAATACATCATACCTAACATATGTAAGATTTGCTACAAATACATAGCTATTAAAGATGGACATAAAATTACATTAACCAAAGATGGTTTGCTTAATTATAAACTAATGACATACATAAAATATTGGTTCCACGGGTACAAAACTTACCTCTTCTTGAAGCTCACAAGACGATCTACAACTTTTCTACTTGCCAAAACCGCTGATTCCAAACGAAATCAACTCAAATCTTCTTTCTTTCGCTCCTCAGTTTCTTCACTGCCTGCCTCGCTCTCGCTCGGTCTTCACTCCCAAATGCAAATGAGCTTCTGTATATGCATCCGTTCTTGAGCCATATAAATGTGCGCGAGGAGATGTGTTGCGAGGGCCATGCAACCGAGTTGCAAGCGCGTGTCCCATGCACGTGAAAAATGCAACTCGTCTTCTTTGCTTTGGCGGAGGATTGGACAGCACCGGGCGTGCGGTCGGCGGCGAATCTCGCGGTCGGGAGGCGGGGTCGTGCGGTCGGCGGCGGGATCGTGCGGCGGCGCGAGTCCACAGCGGTCGTGCGATGCAGCACCGCACGACCCGTGAACAGTCTTGATCGTGCGGTGCCGGACCGCACGACTACGCCACGTGTCGCCGCCGGGTAATCTCGCGGTCGGGAAGGGGGCCAGTTTTGGAATTTTTTTGCACCGAGAGCCAAATTTGGAATTTTAGATTGCTACGGTGCCAGATGTGTCCAAAATTCCCATTTTAGTACCGAGAATACCAGCCAGTATATACCGTACCGCCACGTAGAACGGTACAGAACACCCTATGTACCGTTCCAACCACAATACTAGTCAATACCGGGCATACCAAGTGAGATTGCTATTACCGTTTGTTTCGGTACTGATCAAAACACAAGGTTGCAAGCTGATCTTCTTCAGTCCTTCGAAATCGGCGCAAAGGCCCAGTTGGCTGCAAGAAGCATCTCCGATTCTCCATCGAAACTCGACGTCTTCCGCCAGTAGCAGCTCGCGAACGGTAAGCGCGAAGAGAAGCTTGGTGAGTCAAATCTCGACGTCTTTTGTCGGCGGCAGCTCATGAAAAGCAGCTCATCTATAGGTCTACTAGACACCTCATGTAAGCGGTTAATTGGTTACTAAATCAAGATGTCTTCTTGCAGTTCTGCAACAAATTGATTCTAGAACATTTTGCTTTAGTAGAGAACTAGTTTCCAGCTTAATAAATCTTCTGAGTTTCTTCAGTTGTCTACCCTACATAATCTTGTGTTCATGTTATTCCTAATTTACCTTATCACCCAGTGATTCAAGACCTCCTAAATATATCAACTTCCTCAAATGAGGACCTTGGTGCCCCCATTAAAATGGGTGTAGGAAGTTGGATACAAGTCACAACCGGCAAGACATGACGGAAATTTATTCCATGTAAGCTAAGAGATTAACTGCTCAAGTGTTATACAAAAAGATATGATACAAATTTGATGTGAGGCGAGGATAAATGGTTGTTAGGATTCATTTGTTATCTCAACTGAGCTACTATTGAAAAGTTAAAATCAAAAGGAATGACTTCAATCAAGCATATGCATGGAACACAATAGCAGCAGGATTATTAAAATTTAGCTCCCAGCAATACCAAGCTATGATAAGGATTTGTGCAAGGCCTAACTAACTTAGCATTGCTTGCCATGCTCTTGTAACAGGTGTATATTTCTTTAAGCATTCCTGATTATTCTCAGCATTGTATTATTAGTGCAGTTCTGCAACAAATTGATTCTAGAACATCCTCTAGTATTCAATATATCTCCTTTTTATGCTTAGTACATTGCTATGTATTGATACAGCTTCATTGGCTAGATAATGGCCTTAGGCTCATCCTCAGTAGCGGATCAACACCCACCCTTGCATTGGCTCCGGCAAAGTTAGAGGATCCTGCTTGGGCACATGGGAAGCTTGTCTTTGGAGTTAAAAATAGCACTATTTGCCTTCACTATGACAAGAATATTGGAGGTGGTGGTATTACTCATTTGAAGTAGCATCTTGTAGGAGTTTGTGTTCAAGTTGAACCATGTAAGAAGGTGCCTGGTGATGTCCAATGGCAAATGAAGCAGCTATTGAATGTTTTGGATGAAAATTAGGAGAGAAGAAAGAAGACAAGACATGAAATTGGATACACTAGATCTGCTGAATACAAGAAGGTTCAACAAGTGTTTTACAAAGCAGGGGAAGGTCCAACTCCTACTCCATGTTCAGGTACAAAGCAACTTCAAGAGAAGAGTTTCTTTGCTCCAAGAACAACAGCTGGTTCACAGCCAAGCATCAAGAGTGCACTAGCATCAAAAGAAATGATCATGCTAGAGATGCAATGGCTAGATGGTGGTATGATGCCAATATACCATTCAATGTAGCTAATTCTCCTTACTACCTATCGATGCTAGGTACCATTACATCTATTGGATCTGGCTTCATAGAACCTTCTTATCATGATTATAGAGGAAGCTTGTTGAAAAATGTTGTTAATATTACTCAAAATTATGTTTGTGATCTCAAGAAGGAATGGGTTGTCTATGGTTGCTCTATAATGTCTGATGGCTGGACAAGCTGAAGACAAGAACCGTTGGTAAATTTCCTTGTTTATTCTCCAAGAGGCACCATGTTCTTACAATCTATTAATACATCAGGACCTCGTAGGGACAAAGAGAAGTTGCTTGAGCTCTTTGATGAGGTAGTGAAAGAAGTTGGGCTAGAGAATGTTATTCAATTTATCAGTGACAATGATGCAAGCTACAAAGCTGTTGGACAAGCATTGCAACATAGTTACGATTCCTATTCTATTTCTAATACCCTTAACAGTTACGACACTTTCTTTTGGTCTCCTTGTGCTACACATTGCATTGATCTAATGCTAAAGAATTTATCTGATCCAAGGCATTTTCCTATCTTTGATAAAACCATAAAGAAAGTAAGTAAGATCACTAAGTTTATTTATAACCATTCCCGGGTATTGTCATTGATGAGGCAAGAATTCACAAATGGTAGAGTGTTATGTCATCCTGCTGTTACTAGATTTGCTACACATTTCTTGAGTCATTAATGTTTACTTAAATTTAAGAAGAAGCTGCACCAAATGTTTACTAGTGCCAAATGGGTATGTTCAAATAATGCCAAAAGTGACGCTGGGAAGGAAATTGCTTCTATTATTTTGAAAGATGCTGAGTTTTGGGATCAATGTCAACATATAGTCATAGTTATTGAACCATTGGTACATGTCCTCCAGTTGGTTGATAGTGATGAAAAACTTTCCATAGGATATTTGTATGAGGCAATGGACAAAGCAAAATAATGTATTAAGAAAAGATTGAGGAACAAGGTATCATTGTATGGACAATACATTAGAGTAATTGATGCTAGGTGGGACAAGCAACTTCATAATCCATTGCATGCAGCTGGATGCAGCAACTTCATAATCCATTGTATGAAAAACTTAATCCAGGTAACAAACAATACTATTGTTTGAAATTGACATTCTATTACAGGCACACATGGTTATCTTACCATTTTTTTGCATGTCTTCCTGATAGTTGCATGTTGGGAAAAGTTTGGCCACGACACTCCTGAACTTCAAGCTTTTGCTATTCATGTTCTTAGTCAATGTTGCAGTGCCACAGGTTGTGAATGCAATTGGAGTAATTTTGAGTTTATATACTCCAACAAAAGAAGCAACTTGAACACTCAAGGCTAAATGATTTAGTTTTTTGTTCGTTACAACCTTAAGCTCCGAGAATGGTATGAAATAAATCATAATATATGTAATGCTGAGTTTTTGTTTGCTACCATAACTGATTAGTCTCCATTACTCAAGATCTTGAGGAAATCTAAAGCTGCATTGGATCCCATTAGCCTTGATAACATTAATTTACTAGGAGAATGGGTCAGTGAAGAACCTACTCTTTTTAACGAAGATGACTTCAACTTGGAGAGCATCATGCACCATTTGCTACCATGTCTATTTTAGAATAGGAAGAATTGGCCAGTGTAGCTAATGCTGATGTTCCACCACCACTGGCAGTGGCAGCTGAAGAAGTACAACAGATGCTCACATGTCAAAACCTCCAATAGACCAAGATCCATTTTTGTATGTCAATGATGTGGAGTAGTTTCCATGGCCGTTGCATGCATGCTAGCTAGCTCCTCGGCTCTCAGAGTCTTAGTTGGGTTGTTTCACATCTGCCATGCCTTGTTGAGTTCTTGTATTGTATGTTGTACTTGTCAGAGCTGCCTGGTACCTGCACTTGTATTGAGCAGTGAGCTGCCTAGTAGCTAACTTGTTTTGGGCCTGTTTGGCAACGGCTGCGGCTTATGGCTTTTGGCTGAAATTTTTGAATTTTGGCTGTTTACGGTACAGATTACAGAGAGAGAGAGATACTCACTTGCGATTTTGGATGATACATATGTTGAGCTTTTAATGTGTACATCGTTTAACTTGTAGACCCTGTCTTGAGAAAATACTCCGTTTGAAAGTTAGGTACTGTAGCAAAAGCCAAAAACTGTCAGCTTCGAAGGAAAAGAACAGGCCCTTTATATGTTGTTGTTGCCTTGTTGTATTGTCTATGTTTGAAATTATGAAGTATGAACTATGAATTCATTGAAGTAAGTCTCAGTTGAGTTGTTTCATGATTGATCTGCCATGCCTTGTTGAGTGGTTTCCAACTTTTCATGGCCATAGCAAACCTCAATCTGAGGTGAGTAGTTAGCAACTCAGCATTCAGTAGTGAGCTACCAGTGCCAGTCTGGCTTTATATGCTATTGTTCAGTCATTGACTTGTTGTATTATGTACGTTTGAGCTTATGAAGTATGAAGTGAAATCATTGAACTAAATATCATACTTCTCACTACTACAGGAAATGTCATCACAGACGGTTCAAAAACGTCATCACAGATGGTTTTGCGAACCGTCTGAATTTATGGGTCGATGATAATACGAGGTCATCACGCACGGTTTTCAACCGTCGTGATAGCTCAAAATCACAGACGGTTTTAACTAAAACCGTCGTGATATCGATAATCGAGCGGTTTTAACTAAAACCGTGCGGGATTATTCGATATCACGACGGTTTTAGTTAAAATCGTCGTGGTACATGATAATCACGCACGATTTTAATTAA